>CAKAOI010047803.1:0-11252 GCA_916701655.1 Sebastiscus albofasciatus
TTCATTGATCAGTAATGAGAGCCGACACAGCAGTTTGTTAGAAACGATAACTTATTAATCAGCACAAAGATCACAGGACAGAGAGCTGCTTTTCCCTGTTTACTGTCTGAAGAGGTGACTGAAAAACATGCAAACACAGTACATCATATATTGATCTACTTAAAGCCTCAGATCTAATAAACAGATATTAATAATCTCACAATTTCTGATAAATGATAGGATATGAAGGTACAATGAAAATGAAACAAATCAAACCGTCAGAAATATTTCAGTAAATTCAACATGGATGATAACTGAACTTCCTCACTCTAAGCTCCACCCGCTGGGGACAACAGGTACAACAAAACAAAGACAACATTAAATGTGATTTTCTTTTCTATAAAAAAAAGAATTGTGTGTGTTTGGTATGTCTCCATCCAGAGTTGGTGAGGACGACGTTGAGACAGCCAATAGGATCATAGGATCAGTGCAGGACGGTCACATGGCGGTAACTTTGTCTTCAGTGTAGTTGATCACCAGGTTGTCGTAAGTGTTCATATCGTCTTTGCTCCTGATGGACAAACACACTTCGTTATTAAAAGTTAGTCCAGAGTTGGAAGAAGTACTCCTTTACTGAAGTACCTTTACTGAAGTAAAAGTACTAATACCACACTGTGAAAACACTCCACTACAAGTAAAAGTCCTGCATTCAAAACATTATTTAAGTAAAAGTATTATCAGCAATGTGTACTTAAGTACTGAAAGTCAAAGTACTCATTGTGCAGTAAAATCTTCCCTGTCAGTGATTTACTATTATATATGATGTTTTTGGATTAATATTACTGCTGCATTAATGTGTATGATGTATTTTACTGCTGTAGATGTTCATGGTTGTGCTAATTTTAACCCCTTTATATACTGTTGGGTAGTTTAAGCTACAGCAATGCATATATTATTACCTCTGCCAAGGCCAAAGGCCTAGGAAGGAGGTTATGTTTTCACCGGCGTTGATTTGTTGGTTTGTATGTTGGTTTGTCTGTTTGGAGGATTACTCCAAAAGTCCGTGATGGATTTGAATGACATTGTTTGGAGGGGTGGAGTGTGGCACAATGAACAATCCATTAGATTTTGGTGGCAATCCGGATCATGATCCGGCTTCGTAATTCTTTTAAAAAACTCCGCTCAGCCTGTGCATTAACTCCACAGGCTTTACAGTCGGACATGTGCAGTGTAACTGATGACACGTTTATGGCGCGTCACCCAGCTCTCTCCTTCTGCCAGCTTTCCTCATCAAACACGGTGACATCACAGTTAACTTCGACCAAAGCACACTTGGTGACTGTTGCAAAGAGTGATGACGACGCTTAAGGTGAGTTTTATTTTGTTTCTGACCACTTCCCCTGAAGTCATTTTATAATGCTCCGCTGATCTCAACAGAAACAAAAACACATGTGGATGATGGCGCAAGCTGAACGGTCTGCGCTCTCCGAGTGCACTTCTAGTATTATATATATTCTATAAGATCTTCATATGTTCCTAGCATCGCTGTCCTTTGAGAACCACATATCTCTAAAAAGTCAACTTTTCATGGTGTCAGAAAAACAGCCAGCTTTGTGACGATGCATTTTCCAGCTGATCTGAGAGGCTTTTAAAATAGTTTATTTAGCTTGAGAGAGAGAGAGAGAGAGAGAGAGAGAGAGAGAGAAAGAGAACAAATAATGTGAAGTCTTTATTTGTCGTTGGTCCTACCTGACCATGTCCAGACTGGTCTCGTAGGTGTTTTTGTTGGTCACGACAAATTCATTTTCTTTCACCAACTCCACAGTGGTCTTCCTCCTGCAGACAGATGTACTTTATTTGGACTGCATTATTAAAAATGATTTTGTTTGGTCTATAAAATATCAGAAACATAAGATTTTAAGAGCAAAGCTAAGATTTATAAATATTGAGGTCAAGAATCCCCCTCAACACAACAACAACCCACATTGACACCAGACACCAACAAGGCAAAAGTGAGCATCCCCTACTAAAGTAGGGCCAAAGGTTTCGATCTTTTGGAAGTAATGGAAAGTAATGGGCATTAACTAATTAACTAACGGGCACCCTGGACTTCTAACCCCCAAAAGGCACAACTAGACCACGCTGTCAACCATCAGACCAAATTTGAAGTTCCTAAGTTAAATAGTTTCTGAGTTCTGCTCCAGAAACTAAAGTGTGACAGACGAACGAACAGAAGGATGGATGGACACGCGGAGCGCTATATAACTCCGCCTACGTTGTTCGCGGTGGTATAAAAAACAAAGTCTATAAAGACAAACAACTAATATTTTTCAAGATTTTTCATCATTTTCTTTCATCAGTTTAAGGCTGTAACTAACAATTACTTTACTTATCAAATACACTGAGGATTATTTTATCAATATGTCTGTAAATTGTACAAAAACTATTCAAAAAAACACCACATTAAATGAACCCTGCAATTTGTGTCTATTCAGTTCTGTCATTATTCTTCCCACATGATGGTTCCTGTTTGTCAAAATGAGTTAAGATAAAAATATATATATAAATTAAAAGTTCATTAAAAGCTCTTCTCTGACTGACCTGCTATGCTCCTCACACCAGGCCTTCTTCACCAGGAAGCCAACGAAGGTGAGGAAGAGGAAGGCTGCGACGGCGATGAGGCCGGTGAGCCACTGAGGCAGCAGACGCTCATCAATCTGAGTCTGGGCTGCAAAGCAAACACATACACAGAGGTCAGAGGTCATCCACATCTCTCATATATGTTTGTTTAAATAAACTGCTGTTTTAGAATAAACAATTAGCTAACCTTTTACCAGACTCGTCTCAATGACCTCAATCATAATAACAATAATGAAGAAAAAAAAATAGATTTCCCTCAGAAATGTAGTGAAATAGAAGCAGCATAAAATAGAAATACTCATTTAAAGTACCACTACATCACACTTGAACTTAAAGCTGCAGTGGGTAGAAATGGAGCAAATATGAAAAGTTATTTTCATAAAACGGTCACTATATCCTGACAGCAGTGCATGAGACAGGTTATCTGAAAAAAATCATGTGCCTCTGTGTCCTCCGGTGCTCCTAATGACATCTGGAAGATTTCACAGCCCGGAGGAAAACAACCAATCAGAGCCAAGCTGGAGCCTTGCTGTCTCTGAGCAGCTGTCAATCACTCACAAACTCCCATCAAATGGTCACAGTAGGCAGCGCTGAACAAATATGAATCAATATTCTGTTACTGTAATGCCTATTTCTCTCCTCAGATGTTTTCAGAATCATCTTGTAGTGTACTGTTTAGCTGTAAAATGAGAAAGTTTGTGACCCGACAGCCATGTTGAGATAAATTGAGGAAATATCAAGCACCGCCCACCAGCCAGAGCACAGCCAATAGGAACGCTCTCTCTCTGAAATGACCTGTGATTGGTCAAAGTCTTCCATCACGGGCTAGATTTTTTAAAGCCTGAAAACAGAGCCATGATGAGGAGCAAGAACACTTCAATTACAATATGCTGAAAGGTGGAATTTTTGCCCAATGATGCCAAAAACGTTTTGCCTACTGAAGCTTTAATAATGCAAAATATAATCAACTATAAAAACATGATATATTATTATAGGCTAAGCTACCCAGCTGTATATAAATAAATTAAAATGAGTTCCACCTTTACCAGCTGCAACATTAAAGTGAACATTAATGCATCGATAATTATAATACAGTTATATATGTTATTCTGAAAGGGGCCATTCTGCATAATGACCTGAGTACTTAAACCTTTGGTATTTATATTTTGATGCTCTGAAACACTGTGCTTTCACACCTGTAGTTGGTTAATTTGGTCCAGACCAAGGGAACAATGATACATCCTGTTCACACTGACTGATGTTTTACAAATGAACCAGAGGAGTAAACATGAATAATGCAGAGTGACGGGTTACTCGCTGTTGGACAGTTTTGCGATTGTCATCCTGCATCATCAGGATCTACGTGAGAAAATCAAATTCCGGTGACTGTCCTCTTGAGTTTAAGCAGCACCTGACTAAGGCTTCTGATGTTTATATTAATGGTATTTGATTAATAACTTATTATAAGGATTATTAGTATAATTAGACTGCAAATCGACCGCATGTTTATGATGAATAATGCTAGAGACAGGACTATAGGGGAGACCAGGGGCAATTGTAAAAAGTTTTGGTTTTGATGTCATTACTCAAAAACCTCTTGAGCTATTTGGATACACTTCTTACGTAGGTAACTTGTATTTGTGTTCTACTTGTTCACAGTCATCATATGTTCTCACAAGCAATGTTAGCGTCACAATATTGATTGAAACTAGGGCTGTCAGTGTGAACACGTTAATAACACGCAAGTTCGTTTTAACGCCACTAATTCCTTTAACGCATTAACGCAACTTGCAATTTTTAGGTTGTTTTAAAGCTAGAGTGAAGATACTGGTATCATATGAAACTAGAAAACCTGAGGAATCCATCGGTACCAACCATGTCATACTAGCTTGTCGCGGAGGAGGCTAAATAATGATACAATGTTATGCTGAATGTTGGCGAGGAAAAACTGGTATGTCCATTTTCAAAGGGGTCCCTTGACCTCTGACCTCCAGATCAGTGAATGTAAATGGGTTCTATGGGTACCCACGAGTCTCCCCTTTACAGACATGCCCACTTTATGATAATCACATGCAGTTTGGGGCAAGTCATAGTCAAGTCAGCACACTGACACACTGACAGCTGTTGTTGCCTGTTGGGCTGCAGTTTGCCATGTTATGATTGGAGCATATTGTTTTATGCTAAATGCAGTACCTGTGAGGGTTTCTGGATCAATATCTGTCATTGTTTTGTGTTGTATGTTGATTTCCAATGATAAATACACATACATTTGCATAAAGCAGCATATTTGCCCACTCCCACATTGATAAGAGGATTAAATACTTGACAAATCTCCCTTTAAGGTACATTTTGAACAGATAAAAATTGTGTGATTATTTTGCAATTAATCATGATTAAATATTTTAATCAATTGACAGCCCTACTGCAGAGAAAACGTTTGAATTTGCATTAATACATTCTTAATCACAAATTTATTTTACTTGCAATAAAACATTTTTGATTGCATGTTGATAGTTTTGCTCTCAAACCTTTTCTGTTTGCTTGCATAATAAAGACACAGAAGTAACTTTTGTCAGGCAGAGAGGGATCACCACAGACCATGTCCATCATGGTTTTATGGTCTTGTTTCTGATTGGAGATATTTGAGATGTTATTTGTCCCCGGTCTCCCCTACAAAAGTCCTTTTGCATGCTCCCAGATGACTGGAGCGAACGTCGAGGAACGCACGGACTCGTGCATGGGTCGTATTACTGTGGGATAGCTGCAAGCCCCTAGGAAGAGCGCTGGTCGTCGATCCCAACTTCCGTAGTGGTCAAACGCCGGTACTGCAACTTCCGTGTCCGTCACTGCAACTTCCGTGTCCGTCACGTGATGCCATTGGGCCCAAAAATACTTTTTCCCATAGACTTACATTGGGAAAGAGACGTCTGTAAGTCAGCGGATAATTTGTTTTGAGGTCAATCAACTCCCCAGTATGAACACTCTAATGACCCTTATTTAAAAAATTACGTTTTTAAAGTTGTAAAATTAACTAATAGCTGAATTCAGAGTTATTTCCTTTCCTCCGTTCATGTGAATGAGACCCAGACCGAGGCTGGAGCACAAGCAGTGACGACGGCGTGATGTTGGGACCCCGTGATCGAGTCATGTGACCGAGCGGACGTTACTGCGCATGTTCCATGTAGCCCAAGATCCGGGTACTTTTCCAGATGTAAGTCGAGCCATTTAGGCTTCATGCGCCACAAGGCCTATGGAAAGGAGGCTTGGTCACAGGCGGATATGGGTCTTGAGGTATGGGGTATAACACATGCGCAGTGT
The DNA here is from genome assembly GCA_916701655.1 of Sebastiscus albofasciatus. Lineage (NCBI taxonomy): Eukaryota > Metazoa > Chordata > Actinopteri > Perciformes > Sebastidae > Sebastiscus > Sebastiscus albofasciatus. The sequence goes on from CAKAOI010047803.1 coordinate 5,938, forward strand.
AACTGAAGCTGCTGTTGTGCGTTGCAGTTGGCTCAATCTCGGCAAGTGCAGACCAGATTTTACTGCGCATGTGTTATACCCCCAAAGGTATGATGCGTTGATGACACGTGACCCAGCATCCTTTCCATAGGCCTTGATGCGCCACTGAGCAACTTTCATAGGAATGAACGGGGCCCCGCCTCTAACACTGTATCCAGTTCTCTTAATACATCCATGGATCACTGTCACACACTTTTTAATGGAGTTAATGAACTGACAAAGTACACAAAGGCGGAAACAAGTACAGCAGTTTTCACAGCTTTTGATCTAGTAATCATGGAAAATTCCCATGCTGACGCGCTTGAATACAGATCAATTATAAGATTGCTTCCTGAACAGATTTCACTGAGCTATCAGCACAGCAGATGGATTTATTAGTAGTTTAGCTTTTGAAATCATGCTAAAATGACATGTCTGCTATCATAATATCCTGTGGTTGGTTCGTTTGCTTTCATACCACAAACGAACCGCAGCAGAGGTGGAGTCTGGGATAAAACCGTGTCTGTCTAGTTGCTGTCATTAGAGTAGGAACAACTCATACCTCTCTGGGCCGTCACCGCTCCAACACTCAGCAACAAACCGGAAATCACTGCACTATGTTGTCCCATCGCTGATCACTGCTCCTCCGCTCTGATGAAAGACACAAAGTTGTGAAAAAGTAAAGAACCACAGCAAGAATCAAAGCTGAAGCTTCAGATGTCGTGTTGAAACTTCAACCCCTGAGTGTGAAACTACCAGCAGAGAGTAGATCAGCGGCTCAGGTGTTCTGTTAATGCTTAACTCAAACTCACAACACAAACGGTGACTCACAGCAGGAACAGCCTTTATCTCTCTGTCTTTATGGCCCAATAGGCCTTTTCCACGGAAGACATTTTGACTTGTCGCAGTAAGGACAGCACATGTACATAATGAAATCAACAATGGCTGCATTCAATTCAGCTGCTTTGATTTCAGGGTCATGGTATTGTGCATGCTGGCTCACTATCACTGTTCATTCCTTATTCATAGTTTGACAGATTTTAGGCGTATTTTCCACTGGGGATAGAGAGAAGTGTCCTCTTCTTATATAATTAAATATATCCTGTTTTTATATTCACTGTATTTATAGTTGTAGTTTGATCTACTCAATAAAATCTCTCTAAACAAGTACAGATTCTCAGTTTTAGTCGGCAATCTTCAATTTTTCTGAAAAGCTGTATCCAACTGTGTGAGAAAATGCCTTTAAATAAGCAGCAGATGGTTGTTTACAAGGGCGTAGGTTTGGTTTCAGAAGTGGGAAGTCAGAGGTTCTTCAACAAAAAAAATACAAGTAAAATAAATGTTATTGTCTTCATTTAAATAAATGATAAAGTATAATTAAATTGGTTATTATGCTTTCTATAATAATGTAGTATACCAAAAACAAATCAAAAGCTGAATAATCACCTCCTTATGTTATATAAGAAAAATGTTTGACAAATATTCAAACTACAATTTCCAATGTCAACAATGAACCTTTAAATAGATCAATAATGTTTTATTTCTATCTTTACTACAAAGAGCTCTGTCTTTTACTGCATTATCTTAGATTGCTGTTTAGTCCGATCATCTTTTTAGGAGAATCGTCTGTAAATAAAAACAGCAAAATTATTTTCTTATTGCGGCACTTTTTTCATTAATTAAACGCACAATATGTCATTTCTGACGCTAACGGGCTCTCGATCTAAACAATAACAGAAGGATGACGTCGAAAGGTAGCGTGGGATCATGGGAGTTGGCGATTCACCATTGCAGGTGAAAATCTATCTGACGTGACTCAGAAATCATGTTCACAGACGAGGTAATGTGTAAAAGTTTTATTCTTGTTACGTTCAGTCATGTTTATTCACATTATGTCATTTCATTCTAATGAAATAGCGTAACATTGATTTGCTGACTTACCATTAGATGAGTGGACTGCCCATACAGTTAATGTTACTGTAACGTTAGCTAACGTTATGTGGTGAATTTCATCGTGGGTTTGCCCAGCGCTCTGAACCATGGTCAAAACAATCATACTAAAAACAAATTGTGTGTCGTACGTTGTTATAACCTTAAGACGTAACCGTACACATTAGCTTGGTGGCTGCAACAAATGGCGATGGATAATCGTGCTCCATCACTCCTGCACTCCTCTTGTTGTTTTTTACAAATGATGGTTCAAGCTGAGTTTGAGGGTGTAGTTACTCTAAAATTACTTTTTTGTGAATTTTGAAGACAGTTATAAAACAGCTTCAGTTCCCTGTCGGAAAGGGCCATCTGACGGCAAGGTACAGCGCTGAAAATATTATAAATATAGCTTACACTTTTTTTTAGGTGGCTAAAATAAGTTTTTCTGCTGCTCCCGTCCACAGCCGCTTTACCTCACTGTCAGACAGCCCTTTACCTCACCGTCAGACAGCCCTTTACCTCACTGTCAGACAGCCCTTTACCTCACCGTCAGACAGCCCTTTACCTCTCCATCAGACAGCCCTTTACCTCACCATCAGACAGCCCTTTACCTCTCCTTCAGACAGCCCTTTACCTCACCGTCAGACAGCCCTTTACCTCACCGTCAGACAGCCCTTTACCTCACCGTCAGACAGCCCTTTACCTCACCGTCAGACAGCCCTTCCTGACGGGAAACTGAAGCCTTTATATCCACCAGACTACATTCATAAAAAGAATAATTTAACAATGCAGAACGCAGAAGTATACATACAACCCCCATTCACAAAATCTGCACTAACCCTTTCAGTTATTTCCAAACTTAGCACAGCTAATGCTGACTCCAGCACTAACATTGACATTGACATTATTCATAACCTTATTGATTTGCTTACTTTGATAACCTACACAAAGGACAGGAGATGTAGTCGTTTGGATTCACAACAGTTACAATATTCCGAGTCCTGCAGCAGAATCCACCTCTCCTCTGTCCATCTGAATGCTTTACTTCATTTAAAACATTCATATTTTTGCCAAAATATGGCTAAATTGTGTAAATGTGTTGTTGCTAGCACCATTAGCTGTTTACAATTTTAGTATGTAGCCATATTCTCGTAAAAATATGAGGATTCCAGAAAACTAAAAAGACGTTTTAATAATTTTTTCATGTTATAAACAAGATGTTTCCTGTATATTTACAATGTGTAATTTGTGTAGTTAACATGTACATTAACTCTGGTCACAGTTAAATTTAGTTAATTAATTAATTTCTTAAATAGATTTGTTTTTTTCTCATTGCCTTTTGAAACCTCCCTAGAACCTGGAGGCCCGTGGAGGTCCTGGGTCCCCAGTTTGGGCCCCAGTGTCCTACAGTATGAGACAGGTGGAGGAGGGTTTTGCTCTGAGCATGCTTATGAGGTTCAGGTTGAACTGGGCCGGGTTGTAGTCCTGGAGGTCAGACCCAGAGCTCTGTTGGCCGTCCCGGTTCTTCTTCTCCCTGGAGGTGACCCGGTACTGGGCCTTGACGTTCCTCAGAGGGTTGTAGTCCGGACTGATGTGGTCTGGACAGCGAAACACCTCTTTGATGATGGAGCCCTGCTGAGACAACGCCACAAAGCCGTTCCTGAAGGTCACCATCCTGACGACAGGGGAGTAGACGTACTGAACGTACAGCAGGTTTCCTGACAGGAAGAAACAAGAGAATACAAACAGCTGACTGACGCCAACAGGGCCTCTTTATTAAGTACTCGGACGATAATCACACTGAGCTGTTATTGTGTTTGTGTGAGACGATTTATTGTTAATGAGTGGGCATTGATGTAATTTTCAGCAGACACAGACGTTTGGGTAAGCTGAGGTTATTAGCTGCGTTAGTCATGTTGGTGTCAAATATATTGATTTTAACATGCAGTTGGCAGAATGTTTTTGGCATCAATGGGCAAAAATTCCATCATAACCTTTCAGTATATTGTAATTCAAGTGTTCTGAGAGAAAACTAGACTGCCGCAAGGAATTGTGGGATGTTATTCTCTCCTTTCCTTTGGTAAAGGATGGTCCTGTGTATCCTCTGCTAAAGGAGATAATAAAGGAAGCATTGAAGCTCCTTTCCTCAGCATTTAGAGGATTCAAACAGCTCTTATCATGGCTGCTACTGAGATACTGAGAGGGTCATTTCAGCCCGTTAGGAACCTTCCAGACCGCAGCCCATGACTCAAGAATTCATATACTATGCTACAATTTCACACAAATGTCTAACAGGATAAAATGATGAAGTGATGACATTTTGGACAGACCTGGAAGTAAACTGCAACTTGACTGGTTGGCGGAGGCGTACAACCGTGAGACAGTAATTCTAGTTTTTAAAGGTGCTAAATTCTAAATTTGCTTCGAAATGTGAAATTTGCTATGTAAAGATATAGTGAAGTAATGGCACAGAAAGGTGTCATACTAGTATATCAGTACACCAGTACATACCGGTCGCGACGTCCCAGACTTTGACGGTTCTGTCCTGAGATCCAGTGAAGACAAACTGGTCGCTGTCGGAGAAAGCAGCAGAGAGGACACCTTCGAAGAAAAAACCCTAAACATCAACAAAACAACAACAGATAAAGTCAGACTGAAGACATGAAGAGACAAGGACATTGTGTTATACAGTACATAATGATAACACCCTCACAGGAACACTTTATTTTAATGCCCCCCTATTTATAATTTATAATCAGGATATAAATGCAGAAAGGTTTTTTTAAACCTGTGATAGGCAGAATATTTTTGGCATCATTGGGCAAAAATTCCATAATAACCTTTCAACATATTGTAATTCAAGTGTTCTGAGAGAAAACTAGACTTCTGCTCCTCCTCATGGCTCTGTTTTCAGGCTTTAGAACATCTAGCCTGTGACGGGAGACTTTGACCAATCACAGATCATTTCAGAGAGGGAGCGTTTCTATTGAGCGTTCCTATTGGCTTTGCTCCAGCTGGTGGGCGGTGCTTGGTATTTCCTCAACTGATCTCAACATGGCAACGGGGTCACAAACTTTCTCATTATGTAATTAAAATATATACTATTATACTAATATATACTGTCTATTCTTTACCTCTAGCTTTGTTGTCCTTGTTCTTAGCCGTTATGTCTATTTCTGTGAACGTACACAGAGAAATGAAAAAAAGCCAAATTCCTTGTATGTGTTCACATAAAATTAAAGCTGTCCAATCAATTCTGATTCTAGTTCATCACTAATTATAATCCAACAATATATTATATATTATTCTGAAATAGGCCGTTACTGATGAGCTCTGAAAAAGGAACGGAAAAGAGACGTCATCTGTAG
>CAKAOI010047803.1:16774-40229 GCA_916701655.1 Sebastiscus albofasciatus
AGTGCATTATTAACGGTAATAATAGTGCAGTATTAACAGTAATAATAGTGCATTATTAACGGTAATAATAGTGCAGTATTAACAGTAATAATAGTGCATTATTAACGGTAATAATAGTGCAGTATTAACAGTAATAATAGTGCAGTATTATCGGTAATAATAGTGCAGTATTAACGGTAATAATAGTGCAGTATTAACAGTAATAATAGTGCAGTATTAACGGTAATAATAGTGCAGTATTAACAGTAATAGTAGTGCTAGAAATCAAAGTATTTGTATTAGTCGTAGTGATAGCAGTAAAAAGTAGTTATTAACATCATTAGTATTATCAATGGCAACAGCAGTAGAAGAAGTAATAGCAGTAGTAGTGAATATTAATAGCAGTTGTATTAGCAGTGATAACTGTAGTAGAAGTAGCAGTAGTAGTGGTAGTGAATATTAATATCAGTAGTATTAACGGTGGTAACAGTAGTAGAACTAGTAGTGATAGCAGTAAAAGTAGTAGTAGTTATTAATATCAGTAGTATTAGCAGTGGCAACAGCAATAGTAGAAGTAGTAGTAGTGAATATTAATCTCAGTAGTATTAGCAGTGACAACCGTAGTGGTAGCGGTAGAAGTGGTATAAGTGAATATTAATTAATTAATTAATTAATTATTGATCAGTAGTGGTAACAGCAGTAGAACTGGTAGTAGTAGTAGTAGTGATTATTAATATCAGTAGTATTAACGGTGGTAACAGCGGTAGAACTAGCAATGATAGCAGTAAAAGTAGTAGTAGTTATTAATATCATTAGTATTAGCAGTGGCAACAGAAATAGTAGAAGTAGTAGAAGTAGTGAATATTAATATCAGTAGTATTAGCAGTCGTAGTAGTGGTACTAGTGGTAGTACCTGTGTCCTGGTGTAAACAAAGATCTTCTGTTCAGACAGGTGGAGGTGTACTGAGGAAGGGGCGGAGTCAACAGGCACCACCTCCTGAATGCAGAGCAGCTGTTGGCCGGTCATCAGGCTCCACCTCCTCAGAGAGCCGTCAGCAGCCAATGAGAGGCAGTGGGCGGAGCATTCAACCACTTTGACAGACAGAACCGCACCTACACACAGAACACGTTATTATTGTTATTAATACTAATATTATTTCATTATTAATTCTCTTTTATGAACACAGACTGACCTGTGTGTCCCAGCAGTGAGTGTACGAGCAGCTGGTCAGCGAGGCTCCAGACCGCCACTACACCGTCATCTGAACCTGCAACCAGAAGCTCCGCCTCCGTACTGGTGTCCACACAGAGCACACCTGAAGACACAACGACAGGTAAAACCTTTGATGCTGCACCTGTCACACCTCACAACACTCTTACTCAGGGTCGAACCACTTGAGGGAAATAGCCAAAGTCATGACTCCCTTCCCGGGAGTCCTTGTGCCTCCTTGTCTCGTAGTTAACCGTGGAGCGGGGCCATACCTGGAGCAGGGGTACACTTGGAGCGGGGTTTCACCTGGATCTGGATGTCTCCGGTATTGCGGCTGCATCTGCTACCGCGTCCAGTGCCTGTTTGCTACCATCATTAATTAACTACGTCTGTACGAGGGACTACCAATGCCAACGAGGGATGCCAACGATGGTAGTCCCTCGTCGTTACCAATCCCAACGAGGGACTACCAATGCCAACGAGGGATTTGTCACTTAGTGACAAAATGGCAGCCTGGAGAATAACACTTCTCGGTCACTGCCAAAGACATCAAGAACTCCCAGCAAGCATGCTGATGCCATAATCACCAGTACCCTAACTGCAAAGTCAACAGTTTGATTCCCAGTCCGGGGACCTTTGCACCCCTCTCTCTCCCCGTCTCTTTCTAATGGCTGAATGCCAAATGCCCAAAAATAAAATCATGAAAAAAACTTGCATATGATAACATTGCTTTATGACAAAATAAAACTATGTTACGACTGACATCTGAAGGTTCAATTTCAGAGGTTTTACACTCGACAACTAAAATTTACTAAAAACTTTGCCGTGTCATTTGTACGCCATGTATTCTGTACTGACTGCAATGTAAACACATCAGCGTAAATATGCTACGCTCAGAGCTAATGACGTAGACTGAAAAGTGAGAAAGACCGCTTATGGTGGGTGGGATGGGTCCAACAAACACAGTACTTTAAACTAGGAGACCACTGTTCGAGACTAGGGATGTTAATAATTAACCGTTAACCGACATTAAGCATTTTAACCGATTAACGCCATCGGTTAAAATGGTTAAAAGAAATGTTGATAATTAATCAAAAAGCTGAGAAAAACTGGTCCACCTTAAGAGAGTCTGAGCTGGCATTACAGATACAGGAAGTTGGCTCCCTCTGACAGACTGCATGTGTGTGACTGGTGAGGTGTGTGACGGTAACTGGAGACTCAGTTGATGGAGACTCAAAGGTTAATAATCGGTTAACGAGGGTCGGTTATCGGTTAAGAAAATTTTTCAAAATTAGCATCCCTATTCAAGACCGGTGATTTGTTTTGTAAGTTGTGTTTGTGACGTGTTTTCCGTACTTGTGTTACGTTGTTTCCATACAACGTACATTTACTTCGTTTACGTACTTACTTGACGTTTTTTCCTAAACCTAACACCTTTTTCACACCAATGACCAGTGTTGGACCAGGGTTATCCGACCCATGTTCAACCCTCCTTTCTCTCAGTCAGACTCATCCTTATGTTCATATACATTACGTTGTCCCTCACCGAGACTTCGAGCTCCCGCACCACAAAGTCTCGCCACATATCCGGGTTGTTTAAATCGACCGTTGTTCACCTCCGGTGTGTGTGAAAACATTTCTGCTGCCGTCGCACCGTTTGTTTGAGCTACGGTGACAATTGCGTCAAGACTGTGCGCCCCCATTTGCAACCAAATAGGTTTGTCCCACCCTGGTTGTTAGTAACCCTGTTTCACATCGAAGTCGACCCTGGTCCCACGCTGGTCTGACTCACCTCTCGACCTGGGTCACGAAGCTGAGTCAGTCAACGCGGGTTGACCGTATCAAACACACACTCATCCCTGGTTGAGCCCTCAGTGTGAAATGGGTATGAGTGAGTGGTTTTGTTGCCCCCTGCTGGTACTCCACCTTCATACATATGTGTAATATCCACGCTTGATGAGGCAAAACATGACACTGACACACTATCCTCTGGTGGACCGCCGGGTCTATTAGATGCTTTGGTGTGACACCGGGTGGAAATATAACTGGTGAAATTGAAATTAACAGACGCTGGTTAAAACTTTAGTTATGACTGAAAGAACTAGATCACGGGTACAAGCGGCCGAAATGGGTTTCCTCAGGAGGGTGACTGGCGTCTCCCTTAGAGATAGGGTGAGAAACTCAGTCATCCGTGAGGGACTCGGAGTAGAGCCGTTACTCCTTTGTGTTGAAAGGTGCCAGCTGAGGTGGTTCAGGCGTTTAGTAAGGATGCCCCTCCCCCCCTTGGGCGCCTCCCTGGGAGGTGTTCCAGGCACGACCAGCTAGGAGGAGGCCACGGGGAAGACCCAGGACTAGGTGGAGAGATTATATCTCCACACTGGCCTGGGAACGCCTCAGGATCCCCCAGTCAGAGCTGGTTAATGTGGCCAAGGAAAGGGAAGTTTGGGGTCCCCTGCTGGAGCTGTTGCCCCCGAGACCCGACCCCAGATAAGAGGTTGAAGATGAGATGAGATGAGAGATTATATTTCAATTCTGACAGTAAATGTTAATAATAATAATAAAAAAGGTCTTTCTAGCACCCTCTAGAGGAAGCAGGGTTAATTACATCCACAATTTTAAAGCATTCTTACCAGCAGTGGAGCTAAAAATGTAAAGTTCTCTCTATTGCGGGTACGGAGACAAAATTGATATTGATCATCTCGTCTATCAAAGACAGCAAACAAGAGGATTTTCCAAAATGTCTAAGTCTTCCTTTACAACACAATACCAGTGTGTGTGTGTGTGTGTGTGTGTGTGTGTGCGTGCGTGCGTGCGTGCGTGCGTGCGTGTGTGTGTGGTATTGAGGACCGGCGGCCTGCATGTCGAACACAGAAGAAAGGGCTGGGATTAGTTCCACTTTGCAAATTGCCTCGCTTCACTGCCTCAGACACCCTCCTCCTCCTCCACCTCCTCCTCTTCCTCCTCCTCCACTCCCCCTCTGTCTCCTCCTCTGCCAACTTTTCCTTGAAGAAGATATTTGCCATCAAGAGGTGGATTGATAAACGATAAGAGGGAGGAGAGGAATTGAATAGCAGAGCTCCTTCATTTGTACAGCAGGGGAGAGGAGGAGTAGAATGAAGGATGGAGGGCAGAAAGCTTAAGGGAGAGGAGGAGGATGAGGAGATGGGGAAGGGAAGATTTGACCAAAGTAGTAGGGGAGGAAGGCGAGAAGTAATGGCAAGCCAAGAAGGAGGAGGTGAGACATTGTCAGTCAGAGGAAGGATGAGGAAGAAGAGAGGGGAGGAGGGAGGTCAGAAGGAACAGGAGGAGGAGAATAAAAGATGGAGGGATGAGGAGGGGAAGATTTGAGCAAAGATTAGGAGGAGGAGAGGAAGTTATGACAAACCAAGGAGGAGACGAGATGTAGCTGAAGAAGGATGAAGATGGGGAGGAAGGAGGTGAGAAGGTACAAGAGGAAGAAGAGAAGAGATAACTCCTCACTGGCAGGAGAGAACAAGAAGGAAGGAGAAGAGAAAATCAGGAGATGGAGGTGGGTAGAGGAGAGAGTGGAGGAGAGACCTTGAGAGGGAAGAGGAGGAGGAGGAGGATCCCAGGAAGAGCTTGCTGAAGAGGTAACAGGAAGATGGACTGAATCCAGATCGAGAACTCGCAGCGTCACTGATGAGGATTAATGACGCCTATGTTTTTTCACATTTTATTTTATTTTGTGTGCAGCCCTGTGGGAGTTCAGCTGCTCCCATCAGCTCACAAATCACTTTCAATCCTCTAATCTGCTCCAACATGAGCAGGATTTACCTCCCACAGACTGCTGGAAAACATTCAGCAATAAAAAAAACAGCAGCTGGATGACAAACTGACAAGAACCATCCGACTATGTTGGAACTAGATCTGGTAGTGAGTCCTTCATGACCACGAGAACTTTTACAGGAACCATAACAGGATCTCAACTGGAGGAACCAGGCACTTAATGTAGTTCATGGCCCAGGAACTAGAGGTCTAAGACTTGACCCAGGACCCAAGTTGGGCCGAGTTCAAATTCTCCTCAGCCTAATCAGGTATGTCAAGTTCAGGTAGGTTTTCCACCAATCTCATTCCCAACTCGCCAAGTACGCTTGCTCAGTGCCCTTCGGCATTGGATTTGGATTGTCACTGGTCCAGTCCATGAGAAGTTTTTTACGTCCACCATCTGCAGTTGTAGTAAATATTTACTGTCAATTACAGGAAGCTCCAAAGAAAGTACTTGCTGCTTTTGTGTTTGTTATACACATCAATATTTTCATCGGCAGAGAGAACATTCGTATCGGACGATATTAGCAATATATAGATATTAGTGAGGGGAAGTAAGATACAATCACAAGTGGTCACTGAAGACGCATGTGGAGACGCATTCTAATGCCAGGTGTGAACAGACGTACTTAAAGCTGTCCACTTGTGATCCGATCACTGAGGACGCATCTTAATACCAGGTCTGAACAGGGCCACAATGTCAGACTGAACAATGACCCGAAACTCAATGAAATTCATTCTGATTTCCCTGTGTGTCCATCTTTTTTGGTCAAAGTCAAGATGTTTTATACTAAATAAGTGACTAAATAAATACTATTTTTGAAGAATAATGCTTCATAAATATGGTATCTACGGTGACGTATCGGTCACGTGATGAAGTATTGAATATAAGGGAACTGGAAACAGCCTCAGACACCCTGATGGAGGCAAGATGACCGAATACAAATACGTTTGATTTGTTTTCATTTTGATGGATTTTCCAAAAGAATTTTTGTTTCATTTTGTTCATTTTAGTCTCCAGTGTCTGAATCTCAACTTTCGTGTCTGCTGAATGTTCTTTACACTCCCTGCATCACCTCATGTTTCGTATGTTGAGGTTTTGTCTTCGAATAAAAAAAGAAAACTATACTTTGAGGTGTGTTCAAGGATACTCAGATATCAAAGAACTGATGACTTACTGTTCAATCTATACATTTTTATATTATTTACTGGCAAAATCATCTAATATCTCATTTCAGTTCACATGCTGTATGAAGAAAATTAATTAATTGAGTGTAGAATATGAACTTTGAAATACTGACGACTGAATTAAAAATGGAAACAAGAAGAATCTGCAGATTACAAACACACACACACACACACAAGATGGCAGACAGGAAGTGTGTTTCTGTGTTGTGGGATACTTTTATCAATCAGATGATTAAAAAGCAACATGAAGAAGAGGAAAAAGGGACGTTAGGAGTGGGCGGGGCTTGAGGGTAGGGGGGTCAGGTGAGGAGGATGTGCTCAAAACAAACACACACGCACGCATGCACGCACACACACGTACACTCACACACACAGACACTCTCACACACACACATACACACACACGCACACACACACACACACACACACACACACACATACAACCCTGCCTGAAGCCTACAGGTGAAAGACTCCTTTTCTGCTCTCCAGTACCTCTTCCTGACAAAACCCACAGCTATTGAGAGGGGAAGGAGGGAGGGGTGAGGAGGTGAGTGTGTTTGTGTGTGTGTGTGTGTGTGTGTGTGAGGGGGGAGCGGTGAGGGAGGTAAGGGGGAGGTGGTGGTGGTGGTGGTTTGTTGGGGTTGACTGGTTGAGGACCTCACCTCGAGGCCCGGTAATGACGGGCCGGTGATGGTGTGTGAAAGCCGTTCGGGGGGAAGAGGAGGAAGAAGAAGAGGAAGAGGTGGAGGCGCCGCTCAACGGAGGCACGGTGCCGCAGAAACCAGACTTCTCTGACTTCTTTAGAACGCCGGCGGGCGACGGCATCCCTGCCAAGAACCATGATGATGAGGAGCGGGTCAGAGGCAGCGTGTTTTGTCTTTATTTTCACATTGCTATGCACCTCCAACCGATGGAGAGGAGGGGAGGAGTTGGGGAGGGAGGGGTGGAAGGGGGTTGGTTTGGGCGGTAGGGCGGGAGGGGGCCGATAGAGTGAGGGTCGGGGCTGCAGGATGTCACAAGGTGGAACAAGTACTCTAACTTAAGTTTGTGTTTTCGTTATCAAACTTAATTTTTTTGATTTATTTTCAAAAACTACAAGAATACCAGATTTGTAATAACATAAAAATATAAATAACAAACAATATGACCCTAACAATATCAAAAATGGAAAAAAGGGCCACAACATAATAAAATGAAAATAAACTATCATCATATGGTCATAAAGACCACTAGAAATTAAAAATACAAACAAAAATATTTTTGTATATATTTTTGTATTTTAACAAAATAAAATAAGTAGGGCTGTCCATCGATTAAAATAATTAATCGGGATTAATCACAAATGAATCACATTTTTTATCTGTTCAAAATGTACCTCAAAGGGAAATTTGTTCCTTTGTCAAATATTTAATACTCTTATCAACATGGGAGTGGGCAAATATGCTGCTTAATGCATATATATATATATAATATATATATATATATATATATATATATATTAGTTGTTGGAAAAAAATTAACAACACAAAACAGTGACAAATATTGTCCAGAAACCCTCACAGGTATTGAATTTGGCATAAAAAATATGCTCAAATCATAACATGGCAAACTGCAGCCCATATTATCATAAAGTGGGCATGTCTGTAAAGGGGAGACTCGTGGGTACCCATAGAACCCATTCACTGATCTGGAGGTCAGAGGTCAAGGGACCCCTTGTTTTTCCTGTCCAAAATGTAGCATTACTTCGTAGCATTATTTTTGACTCCTTCGTGACATGCTGGTATGACATGGTTGGTACCGATGGATTCTTAGGGCTTTTTTTAGTTTCATATGATACCAGTATCTCCACTCTAGCTTTAAAACTGAGCCAACTACAACCTAAGAATTGCAAGTTGCGTTGATGCGTTAAAGAAATTAGTGGCATTAAAACTAATTTGCGTTAACTCATTAACACGTTAACTTTGACAGCCCTAAAAATAAGAATGAATTAATACAAAATAATGCAACAAATCAGCATTATTATCTTTTATGATACAACTTAGGAATAAAATAGCTGATAGTTTGATGACCTACAACTAATAATTTATCATCAAATATTAATAACCTGACAGTTATTTGACAGATTTAAGGCTTTTTATATGAGCAACATTCAAAGTTTTGAAGTCAAATTACTTTAAAACAACCTGAGAGTGGTTTTGGGAACTTTTGGTTGTGTTCCGTTAAAAATGATACAAGAAGAAATAGTCCCGATGGAAGCAGTCTCACAGGGACTCTGTCTCTGCTCACACACGCTGCCGTTGAATTTAAATGTCATTTATTTCCTTTCACCTGAATGGATCAGTGTTTGTGATGCACCTGAAAGGGGTGGGGCTTATCGTGATGGACAGAGGTGCAGCAGGAGGAGGAGGAGAGTGGGGAAGGCTGTGTGTGTGTGTGTGTGTGTGAGAGTGATGAACAGTTGAAGAGGTTTTGTCAGGTTGAATCGAGGCAGAGTCTGCTCAGCACTTTCTCCTTCCTCATCCTTACACCTCTATCTATCTATCTATCTATCTATCTATCTATCTATCTATCTATCTATCAGTCAATTCTTCCTCCCTTCTTTCCTCCTCTTCCTGTTGCTCTTCCTGTAACCTCTCTCACCCTCTTTTATCTTTCCTTTCTTTTTCCATCTTTTTTCTCCTCCTTTAATGTGTCTCATTTCTCATCCTTCACTCCTTCATCCCTCCTCTTCCTCTTCTCTGATGTATCAGATAAGTTACACACACACACACACACACACACACACACACACACACAGTCACACACATTTGCGGACACACGGGGAGAGGGAAATTTATAGAAGTGTGTGTGCATGACGAGAAATACACAACTGACTTACACACACATACATATACCTTTCTACGCACGCACGCACGCACACACACACACACACACACACACACAGTATCATGCACAGTGTTAAAGTCCATCCAGAAGATGTTTTTTTCTCACAGACATCAACCAATAATAAATAAACAGCCATGATGATGATGATGATGATCATCAGCATGCTGCCAAGTGGGTGGGGTCAGGGTGGAATGGGGTGATGGGTGACTCACTCATGGGTGCCTCGAGACCGAAAACAAGAAGAAGAGAGGAGATGAGGAGACAAGGGAGGAAAGAAGGAAAGGAAATGGGACGAGGACACAGGACAAGATATTAGAGGAGTAGGAAGGAGGGAGGAAAGAAGATAAGATTAGGGTGGAGAGGAGGAAAAAAGAGAGGAGAGGAGAGAAGAAAAAAAGGAGGAAAGTAAGAGAGGAGGGAAGAAAAAGATGAGAGGAAAGGGGAAACAAGACAGGAGTTGATAGGAAGAGAGAAGAGGAGGCAGGAAAGGATGAAAGGAAAATAGAGAAGGAGACTAGAGATAAGAAGAAAAACAAGTAGATGAGAGAAGGAGGGAGAGGTGGAGGGAGGAGAGAGGAAACAAGGTAATGAAAGGAGAGGATGAGACAACACATGAGAGGAGAGGAGATGAGATGATAGGAGGAGGGTGAGGAGGAAAAGAAAGGAAGTGAAGAAGAGGAGGAGACAAAGAGGAGAGGAAGACAGGAAAGGAAGAGAAGAAGAGAAGAGGAGAGGAAAAGAGGGCGAAGAGATGGTAGGAAGAGGGGGAAGGAGGGAAGGAAAGGAAAGAGGAAGAGGTGAGGAGAGGAAGGGGAAGGAGAAGATAAGACAAGAAAATGTGGGAGGAAAGGAGGAAGGAACAAAAGAGCAGGTGAGGAGAAATGGAAATGAGAGGAGGAGAGAGTAAGAAAGGAGAAAGAGGAAAAAAGGGAGGAAGATGCTTGGAATGAGAGGATGAGGAGAAGCAGTAAAAGGAGGAAGGAGGAAGAAGAAAAGAGAGGCTGGAAGAGATGAATGAAGGAGGAGGAGGAGGAGGAGGAGGAGGAGGAAGATGCGAGTCCAACAGACGAAACCAGACACGTCACAACACCAAAGGACAAACCAAAAACCACCAAGGTATCTATCTAGCCATCAGGAGGAGGTGGAGAGGAGCAGGTAGAGGTGGAGGAAGTGGAGGTGACGGTTTCACAGACACGTATAGAGAAAATAAAAGGCGTGTTCACAGTCTTTACCTTGTCGGGAGATGAATGAGCTAGCTAGAGAGCCACGCAGCTTATATCCAGCTTTCCAACGCAAGACGGAGGAAAGAAAGAAAAGAAACCAACAGAGGAAAGAAAAAGAAAAGCAGCATGAATATACTGAGAGAGAGAGAGAGAGAGAGAGAGAGAGAGGTGGAGGTAGTACCTCAACAATATAGTATTTATATTAAGTGTGTGTCCAAGGTCATCGCACACACACACACACACACACACACACACACACACACACTCACACACACACATAAACCCCTGCTTAAATCTGAATCCCAGTGATGGATTGTGTGTTTAGATAACTTTAGCCTGTTAGCAGCTAACAGCGGTATCTGGTGTGTGTGTGTGTGTGAGTGTGTGTGTGTGTGTGCTGTTACTGAATAGGACCCCATCGCTCCATCCCAATGTGATCAGATCAGTCAGACCACATCTGTCTGACTCACACTGTGATCAGATCTCAGCCAGCTGCAAAATGACATCTGTGCGGTTCTCCGCCGCTTCCTGTTATCTCAAGCTGCCCGTCAAAATAAAAGCTTCAGACGAACACTACCTGTTGCTTCAGTAGACTCTCTGTCATAGTGTAAGCTCCTGGCATTCATCCTGTTGTCTGCACCTCACTAACTCTCCTGTTATTTCAGATCCAGCCGCTTCCTGTTGCGCTGCACTAACATAGGACACCTGACCTTCCCTGCGCACTTACTCACATGTTTCCCATGTTTACTCACATGTTTCCCATATTTACTCATGTTTCACATATTTACTCATGTTTCCCATATTTACTCACATGTTTCCCTCACTAATTTCTGTAAATTTCAAGAAATTTTCCACAGGAAGTGAAACTCTGGATTTTTTTGAGAATTTGCATGATGTCATTATATAATTCTTACCTTTTAATGTTTAACTTATTTTGGGGGGAAAATACACATAAAAAGCATTACTCGATCTTATGGCATGTTTTGGTTAAAAGTATGCCCATTTAATTGAATTGCAGAATCCCATTAAAGCAGCAGTCGGCAATATTGAAGCAAATATGATTAAAAAAAGTTATTTTTATGAAACGGTCACTATATCCTGACAGTAGTGCATGAGACAGGTAATCTGAAAAAAAATGTTCCTCTGTGTCCTCCAGTGCTCCTAATGGCATCTGCAAGATTTCACAGACCGGAGGAAAACAACCAATCAGAGCTGGCCTGGAGCCTTGCTGTCTCTGAGCAGCTGTCAATCACTCGCCAACTCCGATCAAATGGTCAAACTAGGCAGCGCTGATCAAATGTGAATCAATATTCTGTTACTGTAATGCCTATTTCTCTCCTCAGATGTTTTCAGAAACATATCTTAGTGTACTGTACTAAAGTTTGTGACCAGGCAGCCATGTTGAGATCAGTTGAGAAAATAAATATCAGGCACCGCCCACCAGCAAGAGCAAACTTTCTCATTTTACAGCTAAACAGTACACTACAAGATGATTCTGAAAACTTATGAGGAGAGAAATAGGCATTACAGTAACAGAACATCGATTGATATTTGATCAGCACTGTCTAGTTTGACCGTTTGATCGGAGTTCTCAAGTGATTGAACCTCCGTTTAATGAACAGTCAAAGTCTCCCGTCACAGGTTAGATGTTCTAAAGCCTGAAAACAGAGCCATGAGGAGGAGCAGAAGTCTAGTTTACTCTCAGAACACTTGAATTACAATATGCTGAAAGGTTATTATGGCCCAATGATGCCAAAAACATTGTGCCTACCCCGACTTTAAATAGGAATTCAGATGTATAGTGAAGTGTTTTTTTGCTGTTGTTCAATGAAAGTTCAATACAATGTTAAATGAGTCAGCTCATTAAATTACTTGACTAAATTGTTGATTTTTTCATTTCTATTAGAAGGGTTTATAATTATATCTGCTTATGATGATAAAAGATTAAGTTCTCCTGTTGTGACTGTCCACCTGGTTTTGACCCTCGCCTGCCTTTCCACTTCAAGTGAAGTGAACTTTTATCTCAATCGGTGTGTCAGTGAGTTGTTCTTTTGGGTTCAAGCTTTCTGTTATTTCTGAGCTGTTACAATAAGTAACATTAGCCCAGGTAACAAGGCTTCTGAAGTAGCATATGAATGACCTCATCTGTCACCTGACCGTTGCCTTGCACGTCGTACCAGAGTCCCTCTGCCCCGCCAACCTGATCTGCATACTGAGATCTGATCACACTCCAGTCCTGATAACAAGAACACTTCTCAATATGCAAACTTAAAGGATCAGATGTCATCATTCAGATAACGTATCCAGATACAGATCACAGGTTATTACTGTGTGGAGGAGATGGGGTCTTTACAAGTCTTCATAAGTGTGTTTGTAGTCAGGTATAGAGACACAATCACTAACACACATTCTCTTTGTACACACATGCAAACAGTCATTCTTATGTACCTCTAAGTCCTGAACACAAATACATACACACACACTCTCTCATAAACCTACAGTTTACACTGTTTACATACTTGCATGTCACCTACGTCCTCTCTCTCTCTCTCTCTCTCTCTCTTTCTCTCTCTCTCTCACACACACACACACACACACACACTCCCCTCCCTGCTGTAAGCATCACCTTCACACTGTTACATGAAAGCTCCGTTTCCAAAGCTGCTTTGGAAACAGCGGGTTAAAGTTGAGATGTGTATGAAGTGCGTGTGTGTATGGTGATGGTGGAGGTGGCGGAGGAAGGGGTGGGTGGTGGTGGTGGTAAATTATGGGGTTGGGGTTATTAGAGGGCGTGGTTGCTGTGGCGACGGGGGTACCTACCCGGCTCCACGTCGTGCCAGCTGCTGGCCTGGCTGCCGCTGCCCGGAGATCGACCCTGACTGGGGTAGTAGGACTCCTCGCCTGGACTGTCCACGTCCTCCTCCATGCACTTTATCCTCTTGGCAGAGCTGGACACACACACACAAAGGAGAGACAGAGCGGCATTGTTAATTCTTGCATTGTTCTGATAATTGTTCCTTTGGCTGGTGGACATGGTGTTAAGGACAATAACAGGCTTCCAGAGGCCTGTACTATGATGGTAAATGGACTTGCATTTATATAGCACTTTTCTAGTCTTCCGACCACCCAGAGCTCTTTACACTACATGTCAGCATTCACCCATTCACACACATTCACACACTGATGGCAGAGGCTGCCATGCAAAGTACCAACTTTGTCCATCAGGATCTGATCTAAATACTCATTCACACACCGCTGGCTAAGCATTCAGGAGCAATTTGGGGTTAAGTGTCTTGCTCAAGCTCTACCTGCTCTACCCCTCTGAGCCACAGCCGCCCTCTGGTATGCAAGTTCAACATATCCAGGGGATTTTCTCTATCTCTCTGAGCCACAGCCGCCCTCTGGTATGCAAGTTCAACATATCCAGGGGATTTTCTCGTTATCTGACTTAACTAACCCTAACAACCACGATCGCGCTAAACTGGTCCTTCGAAGGTGGTTTTCAGGTAAGTCAACAGGGTTTCTCAATCTGGCTATGAACACGTTCACATGAAGGGCGCTGTTTGCAGCATATCACCAACAAACATTAGACAAATATGAAGAAGATGGATTATGACTGTAACTTCTTTGTATTTGTGTAATATTATCATATGAGCTGCGCATCAAGCTCTGATTGGTCAGCAGGAGGTGCTTTTATACGAGCTAACCTGCTCCAGAGCATGCAAAGACCATGGCGATCTACCCCGGTAAGAAGTGATCCACCGTTCAATTCAATTCAATTTATTTTTATATAGTGTTAAATCATAACAGAAGTTATGTCGAGACGCTCTAGGACCGTTGTAGGACTGAAAACCCTGAAGGGTTAACCCTGAAGTTACGTTGCTAACCCCAAATCCTGCATCGTAGTACAGGCCTCTGGTGTGCTGTTGAAAATGAAAACATTACTTCTTACTTTGGTCACTAGTGTCCATTAACCAGCGAGTTAACTGATAATGTAACATGCAACATACTGAAAGTATTTGATCATTTAATCAAAACAATACCAGAAACTAAAAATCTCCAGGAACTAAACCGTAAAAAGCTAAATCAGGAACTAAAAGTCACTTGTTTGCACTTCAAAAAGACCAATAATGGATTGAGTGTGAAGAGAAGTGAGGGCTTTCTTCACATCAACACAAATGAAGTTGTTCTAGCTGTTTATTGGTGCACACAACTGAAGAATAAACAGATGTTGAAAAGGAGACATGCAGAGGTGGAGTGGGATCTACTTTAGAATATAACGGCATTGAAACAATTAGGATATTAAGCTAAGTTCTGACTTATTCGCTCCTTTTAGACAAGTTCAAAGGTCGACGCTGTACACAAGCATCGCATTTGACCAATTAGCGTCACTCAGTTCAGCAAACTCCACCCTGAAAATCTGGATATACTTCCGAGATAGACCTGCAGACCTTGGTCTGCATGTGAGCGGTCCCTGTAAACCCTCTTGTTGATGCACAAAAGTTTCATTTGCACTTAAGAGTTCTGGGATCATGGAAAAGTACTGCCTCTGGACCAAGAACTAAATTTAGACCTTGATGCCTTTGGTCAAAATGCAGGTAAAGTTCCTGAGTTCCTAAAATTTCTCGTGGGTTCTTGGAAAAAAAAGTCCTGCAGTGAAAAAATGTTGAAACTCTGGTCTCTGCTTCTCATTGAGCTCAAACACAGTTTAATGGAGCACATTTGATTTTATAGACAGGAAACTCACATTTAATTGACTTTAGTTTGCATAATTTCTTGCTTCCAGCGCAGATGTAGCTAAGGGGAATTAGTAGAGTAAAACCTGATAGAAAGATGCTCTAAAATAGTCTTTTAATCAATAAAACAAATAGACATGTCTTTCAACATCTTTCAATCATCTGATCCTTAACTGCACTATAAATCTACAGTATACTTTGAGTTTAATTTTGCACTATTGCACTACTATGTCCACTTTACACATGTTTATGTACAGACAAAATGTTCCCACTTTTTTAAGTTATTGTTTAGAAGTATTATATAGATTTGTACTTATTATTGATGAGTCTTGTGTGGATTTCTACTTATTATTGATATGTATTGTATAGATTTCTGCTCATTAACGATAAGTATTGTATAGATTTTTGCTCATGTTATTTGTCTTTTTTACTCTAAACTAAACTGCTGTAACGATAAAATTTCCCACTGGGATTAATAAACTCTGCCGCTCTCTCTCTCTTTATCTATATAAGGTATTTAAACGCAGCAAGCAGCAGAAGCTGTGTGTGACTTGGTGCTCTGCATCATTACTGTATGAATGATGGTAAACAGCATCTTAATAAGGTTAAAAAAACACAGCCAACATGTCCTTTAATGAGACCTGCTGCACGCTTCAGTTACCTTCACTCTGTTGTTGTTGTTTCAGGCTTTTATGTGTCAGAGCGGAGCAGAGTTACATCAGCTACATGACCACTCATTAACACACACACACACACACACACACACACACACACACACACACACATACACACATGCCAAAAGCCTCTCATTCACCAGATGTGATTGTTTAACAGGAGGTTAAGACATTTAAGTGTGTGTATGTGTGAGTTTGTATATATATGTGTGTGTATGTGTGTTGTGTGTATGACCTGCATGTACACAGTGAGATGTATGAATAAAGAGTGTTTGACATTAGTGTAGACTTAAATATTACCATATGGACCTGCTTCACTGCCTCGCAGCACTTTGTGTGTGTGTGTGTGTGTGCGTGTATGTGGGAGGTCTCTGGAGAGGTGTGTGGAGTCAGAGAGGAAAGAGAAGAGAAAGAGGGAGTGTAAAAAGACAAGAGGACACACACACGGAAACACACACACTCTAATCTGAGTCAGTGGTTCACTATTATATGTGTGTGTGTGTGTGTGTGTGTGTGTGTGTGTGTGTGCGTGCGTGCGTGTGTGCGTGCTGCAGGGCAGGTATCTCAGCAGACAGACAGACGACTCTTGCGACCGCATCGATTTAACAGAAGAGGTCAGGGCAAACCCTGCAAGCATGTGTGTGTGTGTGTGTGTGTGTGTAGTTAAGCTTTGTGAAGGCTAAACATGAAACTGTATTACTGAGGACACACAGCTCTGTAACACGTGTGTGTGTGTGTTTGTTGTACACATGTACAGCATGTACATTAATATGTATGATTGAATGTGTTTATTGATATTCATTGTAATGTGTTTTTTGAACTCCCCATGAAGATGTGGACTAGATGTGGTGTGTTCAGTAAAAGTAGTGAAAGTAAAAGTACTCATTGTGCAGTAAAATATTCCCTGTCAGTGTTTTACTATTATACATGATGATACAGTACTTGAGGAAATGTGCTTAGCTACATCCCACCACTGCATATACGTCAGTAAGGAGTTTGGTCTCAGTTAGGGCTGTCAACGTTAACGCCATAATAACGCCTTAACGCAAATTTGTTTTAACACGACTCCTTTCTTTAACACATTAACCCAACTTGCAATTTTTAGGTTGTAGTGGCTCAGTTTTAGAATGCAGATACTGGCATCATATGAAACTAGAAAACCTGATGAATCCATCGGTACCAACCAGGTCATACTAGCTGGTCATGAAGGGGGTTAAATAACGCTCCAAACTTAAGCTAAATGTTGGCAAGAAAAAACCGTCATGTCCATTTTCAAAGGGGTCCCTTGACCTCTGACCTCCAGATCAGTGAATATAAATGGGTTCTCTGGGTACCCACGAGTCTCCCCTTTACAGACATGCCCACTTTATGATCATCACATGCAGTTTTGGGCAAGTCATAGTCAAGTCAGCACACTGACACACTGACAGCTGTTGTTGCCTGTTGGGCTGCAGTTTGCCATGTTATGATTGGAGCATATTGTTTTATGCTAAATGCAGTACCTGTGAGGGTTTCTGGATCAATATCTGTCATTGTTTTGTGTTGTTAATTGATTTACAATAATAAATATATACATATATTTGCATAAAGCAGCATATTTGCCTACTCCCATGTTGATAAGAGAATTAAATACTTGACAAATCTCCCTTTAAGGTACATTTTGAACAGATAAAAAAATGTGTGATTCATCTGTGATTAAAAGCGATTAACTATGGACAATCATGGGATTAATCTAAAATAAATATTTAATTGATCGACAGCCCTAGTCTTTCTGTTTTACTATCATACTTATTGTTTTCTGATAGTCTCTCATTTGCTGCGCTGTCAAATGTGTACAAAAGTCTGGTACTGTCTTATAACAGTTAATAAGAAGTGTGGTCTTGAGAGTTGGATCTAGGGCGTGTTTGTGTATGTACCTGGAGGAGGAGGTGCTAGGTAGCGGTCTCCTCATGGCTCCTGGACTCATGCTGTAGTAAGAGGAGCTGTCCAGGTCGGCCAATGAGAAATTAGGACCGGTACCGGCTGCGATAGGTGCTGAACGGGAGAAAGAGAGAGAAGGAAAGCATTAATACACACGTTGAAGTATTTCACATCACCACTTTTTTTATATATCTAATGTATCATCCCTCCAGTTGTTCTGGGTCTGCCCCGGGAGGTCTTCCCAGCTGCCTAAAAAGCCTCTAAAGGGAGGCGTCTTGATCTTGAACAACCTCAACTGGATCCTTTCAATGTGATGGAGCAGCAGTTCAAGTTCTGATCTCCCTCTAACTGTCTCTGAGGATGAGCCCAGACGCCCGACCAGACAGCTCATGACCACAAGTGAAGGTTGCACCGTAGATCGACAGGTAAAATACGGAACTTCATCCTCAGACTCAACTGCCTTTTCGCCATGACAGGACAGTACTGCTACATTACTACTGCCTGTTGATCTCATGTTGTATCCACCACACATTAACTCATGAACAAGACCCTGAAATACTCCTCCACTTGGGGCAGTGACTCCATCCCAGCCCATTTTTTGAGGAATTTAGGAGTTTTAGCAGCCTTGGGGGAGTTTCCATTCTGTGGTTGAAAGTTTGCCCTACGATGATTATTATTTAGACTGATATCAGTAATTTCAGACTTTAAACTGGACAACCTTTGAGACAAACAAATAAATAAACAAATAAATAAAACAGAAGCGTATTCCTGGCAGTGTGGAGAGGGCTAGAAACACTATTTAGACCTTTATGTTGGACAATGAGGAGCTGTGTCCACAAAAGCATTTTTTCCTGAGGCAAGCGTATTTTTGTAATGCTTTGCAATGGGAGTGCTGCGTGTTTGCACTGTGGTCAAAATGCCAGCAACATGACGAGGCGCTTTGACGCTGAGCATCTTTTCTGTGCCGAGTGCTGCGTGTTTGGCAGGTTTTTTTTCAGGTCGTTGAGGGTTGAACAATGTTCAACTTTGGGTAGAACGCTACGTTTCTCACTGTCACTTTTTACCCAGCCGTCCAATCACAGAGGAGAACGGACGGGACAAATAGCTTACCACAAAGACGTGATCAAATGTGTTGTATTATGAGTATGTTGTGATCTTATTGTGTATGTTATGCTATTGTTTTTATTGTTTTCACTGTGGACTTTATGTTGTCCTCATGTCTGCAGCACTGGGCTAAACCAATTTCCCCGTTTGGGATAATAAAGATGATCTGAATCTGTATCTGAACGGAACAATCGTACTCGCTGAGATCTTTCCCATAAAAGCTCATGAACCCGCACTTTCCTTCATCCAGAGCAAGTACTCTACCTTTTGCCAATGTTTACTTCCTCAGATATTTTGCAACTAGAAGCACCCAAAGCGTCTCAGCTGAAAAAATGCTGCTCCTCCAAAGTACTCTCAACGCTCCCAGCTGAGCATTTTCAGAGGTGTCTGGCGTTTTCATTAATATTCAATATCAGTGCATATTTTTAAATACATTTGTTTTCAATCTAATTCTAACCAAAGTCATTTGGGGACCCGAGGGGGCCCCCTCATGACTTTACGTAATTTCCCTAAAAAAGAAGAATGTACTTTGATATGAATTCTAAGTTAAGTCTAAAGTCCTTTGCACACCAATTTCGTATATTTTGTCCAAAATTGTTGCACTTTAAATAAATACAACCTCACGTTGTATCAATAACGTATACACACCGACTCCAAAAATTTCGTCCGTCAAGTTTTCAGAGGTTTCTGCGTTTTTTTTTTTTTTTCAAAATGCAAAAGTGGGTTGTTTGACCACTCAGAGAACCCTCCGTGCAAACGCCTTCGTCCAAAATGGCGCGATAAACATTCACCTGGCCTCCTAGCACAGAGCACTTTACGATAAAGAAATAAAAGAATACAGAGATGCAGAAGTTAAAGATAGATTGTGGCAGTAGATTGCAGAACAGTTTGGGTTCAAAACAAAGGATGTACGAAAGATTAGACAACAGTGATTGAGCTCTAGGCAGCTAAACCATAGCTTCTTGCTAACATCAAAGATTCGTTAGCCCCGTTTGGGCTAATGGGTCAGCGCTATCCATTACACCCACATAATTCATTCACTTTATCTTCTACTGGGAATTTTCGCAACGAATAGAATAATAAAACGCATCGGGCCCAGTGGGTAAGGTTTCTGTGTGTAAAGTTTTTTATCGGATTACACATACGAAAAATACAGACCTGATGACCTTCAGGCAGTTATTTGAGATAACAAGCAGTTGTTCATATCCACAGGAATTCCCTTGAAAGAACTGCTCCATTTAGATAAAACTTGAAAATGAAACAATACACGATGAATAAAACATCTCAATAAGTGAACACACTTTCTCCTTGTTTCAGAAGGTGCTGGTGGAGGTGAATGGAGGGACTGCAATATTTGTCATTTTCTTCTTCACTTTAATCAAAGTTTTCTTGCACAAGTCATATCTTCAAGGAAAACATGATTGTCATCATTCCCACTGAACAAACGCCATGATGAGAAACTCCTATGATACTGTATTTGCTGCATCACCTCCCTCTGCTGCGTGTTAATGCCACACTAATATGTTTATGTTTACATGTTCAATATTAGGACAGGGGTCTAATGGTGATATTATGTAATAGTTGTATATGAGAGCAGTTAGTGCAGGGCATTAGCATCTATCAACAAAAACAAACTGCACTCCTCGTCCTCTTTTCTTTCCTCCCCTCTGATGTGTCCATCTTCTGCCATTTACCCTCCTCCGCAGATCTCTCTCTCTCTCTCTCTCTCTCACTTTCTCTCTCTCTTTCTCTGGGGAGAGCAGCTTTTGCACAAAGGCCTGCGAGGGCTTTCACTATTAAAGGAGAGAGCGAGTGAGCGAGGGGCAAGAGAGAGTGGGAGACAGAGAGAGAGAGAGAGAGAGAGAGAGAGTCGGCTCTTTGTTGTCAAATGCTTCAATTTGAAAATCCTGCTGAACAAAGGCAGCAATCAGCTTCAAACCCGGACATCCGTCTAGCCCCTCGCCTCCAGCCCCCTTCACCCCCACCCCCCTTCTTCCATCCCTCCTCTTCATCGCTTTATTGACAGAGAGCATGATGGCGTGATGGGATGAAAGGAAGAGGAGGAGGAGGAGGAGGAGGAGGACTGACAGGACCTGGTGGGTAGTTTTCTGCTGAGCTCAGCAACGTGAGCTCACTCTATCTATCTATCACTCTCCCTCTCTCTCTCTGTCTGCCCTGCAGAGATAGTAATGGTCTAAGAGCAGCACACACACACACACACACACTTGGTTGTACACTTTCCCCAAGGTCTAACATGTAATACTTCATGTGCAACTAAGTACAACCAATATAAAACTATGCAAATGAAGTAATAAGTGCTGCGTGTTTCACCATGTATTGTATATCAGTATGTTTACTACTGGTCAGGCACCATTACAAGTATGCTGAATTAGCTATTAGCAGCTCCATGGAAGGATATGGAATGCCATTTAAGTCAATTTTAATAAATAAATGTGACTATGAAAAAAATACATATGGCTATGAAATAAATCCTGAAATACATAAATGAGGCAATAAATATATAGAAAAATTGAATATAAAAATATAAATGAGTCAATATGGTTCAATAAATAGATGAATAGGTTTGTATTTAAAAAGGACATTTTTCAAAGGACCACTTTGATTTATTTCGGGGGACTTTTATTTCCTAATGTCACATTTATTTCCCAGCTCTTTTTATTTCCACCTGTTGTATTCAAATTAGGGCTGTCAATCGAATAAAATATTTAATTGTGATTAATCGCATGTCCATATTTAATATGATAATCGCAAAGTGATCACACATTTTGTATCTGTTCAAAATGTACCTTAAAGGGAGATTTGTCAAGTATTTAATACTCTAATCAACGTGGGAGTGGACAAATATGCTGCTTTATGCAAATGTATGTATATATTTATTATCAGAAATCAATTATCAACACAAATCAATGACAGATATTGTCCAGAAACCCTCACAGGTACTGCATTTAGCAAAAAACAATATGCTCAAATCATAACATGGCAAACTGCAGCCCAACAGGCAACAACAGCTGTCAGTGTGTCAGTGTGCTGACTTGACTATGACTTACCTAAAACTGCATGTGATGATCATAAAGTGGGCATGTCTGTAAAGGGGAGACTCGTGGGTACCCAGAGAACCCATTTACATTCACTGATCTGGAGGTCAGAGGTCAAGGGACCCCTTTGAAAATGGCCATGATAGTTTTTCCTCGCCAGCATTTAGCTTAAGTTTGGAGCGTTATTTAGCCTCCTTCGGGACAAGCTAGTATGACCTGGTTGGTACTGATAGATACCTCAGGTTTTTAGTTTCCTATGATGCCAGTATCTTCACTCTAGTTGCGTTAATGCGTTAAAGAAATTAGTCGCGTTCAAACAAATTTGCGTTAATGCGTTATTAACGACCTCACTCCCCGCCACCAGGAGACTACTTTCCTGGGAGAAGAGCAGACGTCAGCTCCAAAGACAGACCTTCATTTTGAGGAGGGACTTCTACTACTTGCTAGCTAATTCTTGTGCTGTTGCTTTGGTCTGAATCTGGGAGGTAACCCCGCCCCTTTCATTTGAATAAAACAGGTGGAAATAGAAAGAGCTGGGAAATAAATGTGTCATTATGAAATAACAGTCACCTGAAATAAATAAAAAGTAGTCCTTTGAAAAACTTATTTATTAATTTATTTATTGAACTATATACGGTAATTTATATTTCCATTTATTTGAATATTTATATAATTTTTGCCTCATTTATTTATTACAGGATTTATTTCATAGGCATATTAATCATTTATTTATTTAATATTGACTGAAATGGCATTCCATGGATCTACAGATAACAATCACTGGATTACTTTGATACTCCAGAAAACTTAAAAAAATCATGATTTACAGGGAAATTGTGTCTGTAATGAAGATTGCAGCCTGCACGGGGCGCTACCAGGACTTTAAACTGTGTCTTGGTTGATCTCCATCTTTCCGTATTTCTCTCTCTGTCTCTGAGTTCCTGAGGTTGAGTCTTGATGCAACGGCCTGGCTGTTCGCCAACTCAAGCTTCATTTCATCTTTAATGTATTGAAAATGTTTTTAGGTCACTTACTCTAATATTTTATTATTACCTCGTTTAAATATTACATCAGCTGGTGTTCCTATGTTGTAATATTAAAATCATAATTAATAAATGATTCACCAGATTCACAACTTTCTTATACTGCTGGTATACTGCTTTTGATTTGAATGTTTCATTGTCCATGTATAGCCAACAGTATTATTATTATTGTTGTTATCATTATTATTATTATTATTATTGAGATTAAACATCTTTGTGCCATTTGTGCTGTGGTTCCCATATGGTGTTGGCACACCACCAGGTGTTTGTGTGAGTGTGTGTGTGTGTGTATGTGTGTGTGTGTGTGTGTGTGTGTGTGTGTGTGTGTGTTGCCAGGGGCGACAAAGGGCAGGAGGAAGGAGGGATGGATGAGTTTGAACCATGCAGGCCTCCAGCTTTATTCATCTTTTCATCCCTGCATCGCTCTGTGTGTGTGTGTGTGTGTGTGTGTGTGTGTGTGTGTGTGTGTGTGTGTGTGTGTGTGTGTGTCGGGTGGGAATGCCTCCAGACGAAGGTACTGGAAGGTGCCAAGTGGGTCATCTGCCTTCTTATCTCTTTGTGCGTGTGTTCTCTGTAGATGTGTGTGTGTGTCTTTATGATTCAGTGTGTGTGTGTGTGTGTGTGTGTGTGTGTGTGTGTGTGTGTGTGTG
>CAKAOI010047804.1:0-23900 GCA_916701655.1 Sebastiscus albofasciatus
GTGTGTGTGTGTGTGTGTGTGTGTGTGTGTGTGTGTGTGTGTTTTGGCGTTGCAGCGGAGGGGAATCCATCATCGTCAAGCTCCTATTGATGTGATTGTCAGACTCAGTGAGGACCGATCACAGTGAGATGCTCCACAAAGCACTCACTATAATTAGACACACGCACACACACACACACACACACACACACACACACACATATACGCCTGAATCTTTGAGAAAACACACACATGCATACAAATTGGCTCCAACACAAACACACACACACACACACACACACAGGTCAGTGTGACATCATTCACTGGAGAGTGACTCAGAGCAGTTCGTCATTATAACCAAAATAAACTCACAGCTGTGTCCAAAGTCACTTCCTGTTTGCCATCTATTGCATTATATTTACAGCACCATTTCATTTAAGTGTTCAAAATATAAGCACATACTTTATGCACCATACTATTACTACTATACAGTGAATGAGGGAGCACTACACAGTGGCTTTGATATTTAAGTCTCACAATGCAGTGCTCCACTACTATGTAAAATGACCTATCATGTGATACCACACGTGTCACGGACGGCGCAACATGGTGATTATTAACAAGTGTCAAAAATCTAAATTTACTAATATTACTACAGAGTAAACTATTGAGTGTTTGTTATGGATGAACGACTGAATTTGGACATTGCACATGATGAATAATAGCATTAAACAAGTGTTCTTAAGGTGTTCCGACCAAATGCAAAGCACATTTTTCACATGGTGCGATAACATACAAGGTCAATTCAAAGACGCGAGTAGATCATTTTCACGTAAGCCATTCTGACATGTTGTAGCAGGGTAAACACAGGTGTAATTGATCAAATTAATTATGTCTCCATTCTGTTTATTGTGTCACAGCCACTCTTATGAGCCAGCGTGCACATTACCAGGGCTCTGACATACCTCAATGGATCAGGGCCTTAATTAGTATTATTAATTACGCCTGTGATCACCCTGAGAGGGCTGGGAGAAAAGTGAGCAACGTCATACTACATGGTAAGTTCTGAAAATATGTATTTGTTACTTGATTCAAGCTATCGGTTGTACTTTAACGTTAGCGTTAGCTGTTTTCCCCAGTTAGTTGTACTTGTACCACAACAGTTACAGAGCAGCAATGTGGTTATTCCAGTCATGGTTGATGGTGTAAATAAACAGTGCTAATGTATCTATGGAGGTAAGACCCTCTTCCTTTCTGGAAGGAATACACCCATTGGAGAAAATGGGTTAAAAAAGTGGTTAAAAAGTGAAATCATTTTTATACAGTATTGTGTTATCGCAGGGGTTTACAAATAAGATGCCAGAAAGTGATTAATTAGTCTATTCTGCGCAAACACACACACACATACACATAAATATGCACATGTTTACAAATATGCATACAACAGACACACATGACTATAAGCTGGTGAACATTTTATTAATGTTTTACACGGTAAAGTGTGTATGTGTGTCTTTATATATTATTTAACAGTGCTGCAGCTTTTCCATATATTATAAAGTAAAGCCACTAAGAAGCGCTGCTTTAAATAAATTGCCTCTGGTAGAATTAATATTAACATTCCTACATTAAACATTAAAAGTACAAAATACAGTCTTTACTGTTGAATTAGTGAGAGAACAAGTTCCATCTCCCCGGAGGAAAATGGCTTACTTTGCCACGGACAAATAACATATGAAACAAAATATTAAAACATACAAAATGTGCTGTGAAGCATGAAGAAGAGGAAGAGAAAAGAGGAGGAGGAGGGGAGCATTATAGTCCTGATGACTCACATAGTGTGCAATGTTTCCTCATTTTCCCTCTTTTTTTCATATTTGAGAGTCAAATTTGCAGAAGGCAGCCGGGCTTCGGTTGCTCATCTCGGCCTCTTCCTCTACGTCGGCTACATCTGTTCACTCTGCCCCACGGGAATACAGCTGGGCTTCGGCCTTCATAGGACAATACAGAGGAGACGAGAGAGCGAGGCCCAGAATGAATGAGAGAGAGAGAGAGACAGAGGGAGGTTGAGGAGCTGAGGACGAGGAGGAGGAAAAAGGAATCATTTCTGCTTTCATAAGCCCCACATGTCTTGCACACACAGTCCCAGAAGTCAGTGGCCTAATGTTGTTGTAATTTAGATGGATACACCACAGGGCCGGACAGATCCTCTGTGCAGATGTTTGCTAAGATAAACCCAGTTCACTGCTGTTATTTTAACAAAGAGTAAAAAAAAAAAAAAAAAGAAAAAAAACAGGTTTGACCCAGAAAACCAGAAGTAATTGGACAATTATAACCAAGCAAAGCAGAATTACAAATGTCCAGTCACATCTGCGGTGCTGTGTAACACAGTGGGGTAGAGGAGGACATTAACACTGACACGGTCGGGGGTCCAAAATGCCAAAATCGAAATGTTTATTACGTTTAGACCTGGCTCCAAGATGAGGTATAAACCAGGATGAGGGCACTTAAAGGTGGGGATGGTAAAGATTTTAGAAACATTTTGTTATATATTAGTTGAAATTTTCATTACATCCTGATAGCAATCAATAAATCAAATGCTCTGACATAAAAATCGGGTATCTGTGGCTGTTGCAGGACTGTAATAAACCCGTCTAATCATTTTATTCAGCCTGAACGTAATCATTGGACGAACTACCTGCCTACCTACCTGCGCACACACACCCGTGCACTCATTGTGCATCACCTGGGTCTTACACGGTCGGGGGTCCAAAATGCCAAAATCGAAATGTTTATTACGTTTAGACCTGGCTCCAAGATGAGGTATAAACCAGGATGAGGGCACTTAAAGGTGGGGATGGTAAAGATTTTAGAAACATTTTGTTATATATTAGTTGAAATTTTCATTACATCCTGATAGCAATCAATAAATCAAATGCTCTGACATAAAAATCGGGTATCTGTGGCTGTTGCAGGACTGTAATAAACCCGTCTAATCATTTTATTCAGCCTGAACGTAATCATTGGACGAACTACCTGCCTACCTACCTGCGCACACACACCCGTGCACTCATTGTGCATCACCTGGGTCTTCCACAAGCTTCTAGTTTGACAGCTGTGAGTACTAACAATAGCCATGTTGGTTGTTTACGTTCATTATGATAATTTTGAGGGAGTGGCTTTGGAGGGAGGCCTAAAGGGACGGACTGTCAGTGTTGCCAACTTGGTGACTTTCTCTCTAGACTTAGGGACGTTTTGCTGCGAGCTGCTTTCATTTGAAAAGAGTTGACAACACTGGGCTGGTTTTTTTTCAGTTGGATCAAGATCACCCACCTTACCTTTAATATAGAACAGCTGCTCTTTCTGAAAACACATCTCCAATTTAGATTGTTCAGTGGCGAGTCTAAAGGCTCACACCAGCATTTAAAACAGCTACATTTGCATCATTGACCAAGAGCAAACCGTAGCGACAGTGGTGACTTTAGAGGGAACGGACAGCACAGAAAGTCCAAAAATGTAGGAATAACCATCCAATTTTAGATAACCGTGCTCTGCTGGCTCAGGCTATAAACTGCTCCACAACAAAGGAGCGGTTTGCAGACAGTTACGAGACGGCAGTCGAGGATACAAACAAGTAAAAACATATTATCTGGTTTTCAGAGTCAAACGGCTTCATGGTGCATCAAGCGATATTTTTTAGGTATTTGCATTTTTTATGCATGGACTGTATTATTAGAATAATTTGAGATAAATTTGTGGATGAACTTAAGATGGAAAACACAAAAGATTAAGAAAACGACAGACAGTTTCACTGTCAAATAAAAAGAAATACATGAAACACACACACACACATAGACCCGGTGCTCGTGTTAAACCTGAGTTCAGCAGCTGTGCATAAGCTGATCGATGTTGGTATCTCAGAGGTTGCAGCGTGTCTGACATCAGCACTTGTCAGCTGGATGAAGAGAACTCAAGCGACCCAGGATCAATCAACCTGATCTGTGGTCAAGCATTTCCTTCGTTTACAACATTTGAAAACACGTCTGTTTGAGATGTTTGACTCCAACTTTACATAAGGAAGGGCTATCAAATGGCAGATAAAGTGACAGAAAAGTCTAGGCCTCATATGCAAGACTTAGTCAGTCTTTTTCTTTTTTCAAAAGGCTCAAATTATGTATTAGTAAGACCAACTCTTCCTCGAAATATAATAGCATTTGGTGGTGCAGTATATACTAAAAAACTGGACACACTTCAGACTTTTGGAGTGCAGCTCGGAGCAATCGTGTCACCTTCGGATGGCACTTGATTCCAGCTCTTGAGTTTTCAAAAGACACACTTTTATCCTTCCATCAAGCAACTACCAAGGCTACAGTTCCTCTTGTTGTTTCACTAAAAGAGCAAACTGAACAGAAAAATGCTCACGGACAAGAGCAGCTGCTGCACTCTTGCAGAGTTTTTATTTTAGTTCAGGGGTTCTCAAAGTTTTGGTCATTTAAGGTAAATCTGGCAAGTCTGCACAAGATAGAGCGCCACACTGGGAAGAAAATACATATTTTTCGATTTGAAGCATAACTTGAATGTATACTCATTTACTCTGACGGCTTTTTCTGTAAATGTGTATGTTCATTGAAGCCATTGATGAGGGAGAACGTGTTGTTGATTGGCTGATATCATGTTGTACAACGCTGTCTTTTGTTGTATTGCTGGGATTTCAGAGATTTTCTTCCACGCTGCTGCACATTTGGATCAGTCTCTGTGCTCGAGAAAAGATGCATCACAGATAATGAGAAAACTGGCGACAGCGAGGATCAATTTCTCCTCCATTAAGTTTTTTTTTGTTTTTTTCTCTCTGTGGTGAAACAGGACAGGATTGTTTTATAAGTAGACGTCACTCAAACAGACGACTGGCATTCCATGTGTCACTGCCTGCTCCAGATTCCTGGCAATATGCATAAAGTTGACTTGAAACTTTACTTTTGTCTCCTCACTCTTTCCACGAAATGTCATGTTCTCACTTACCCAAATGAATCCAACACAGTTTAACAGCCATTTGTGAAATAGTCACAAAATTCAATCTATTTGATTCATGTACATAGACACAAGTTTTCCCTTTTTTTTCGTGACGCTCAGCACGACTTTCAATAACACGTGACGCACATGTCAATTTATGCTCCGGTCTTTTCAAAATAAAACTATTTAATTAGGTTTCGGAAAAGATCGACTTGGTTAGGATTAGGCACCAAAACAACTTAGTTAGGTTTAGGAAAAGACTGTGGTTTGGGTTAAAATAACACCAGATGTGCCGTAAAACATCGGAAGTACCAGCTACTTAGATAGCTTTAGGAAAGATCGCGGTTTAGGTTAAAATAACTCCGGAAGTGCTGTAACTTAAGTATGGAAGTTATGTGACAAATAAATCAACATTGACATCTGGTTTCACACGGGACACAAACAGCGGTCTCCGGGGGGCAAAAGTCTAGTGTTTTTTGACCCACCCATCCACCCTGACCACACAACTACGCAGCGTTCACCTCTCTTTATTCTGCCTGGTTAACAATTATGTCGATTACATATGAATTGATTTTGTTCTGACCATCACAAAAAAAAGAGAAATTTGTGTGTATGTAAACAAATTAGTACATTCAATTTTGTGACTATTTCACAAACTGCTGCGTGACTGGACAATAAGAGCATGATCCGGCCTCCCAACCACAAACACAAGCACAACCGAGCCACATGCCCCCCTCCCTCCTGACTTTTTGGTCCGTCACTGAGTTGCAGGGATACGCAGAGCAGCTGAGTGTGGCCGAACTGAGGCTTCAGAGGCCACAGGATCTGATGTAACTCCTCGCTGTGCTATTTTGGATGCGCCTCAAGGAAGAAAACCTGGCCCGCCTGTTGAAAGAAACAGACAAGTAGATGAGGACAAGCACGTTAGCTTTAGTTATTACACAGTTTTTCCTGATGCTGTAACCGACATTTGAATAAACGTTATTACTTTTGCTCTCGTGTCATTTTTTATCAACATCTCACCAGTTTTCAGCCAAAGCAGGTTATCTAAACAAGCAATATCTTTTTTTTATATATATATCATGTGACTCATTTATGCTGTTTGCTCTACATTTGTATCCTGTGAGTAACATTGACCGGCTTTGTGTTCGCTAGCAGGTTTGCATGCAACCCTACGGCGTAAAGTTAGTGTGCACAGGCAGCCGCTCTGACTCTGACAAGGTCAAAGTTAATTTCACATTGTTCTGTCATTTGTCATTATTTTTTCATCCACAGATTAAAATACTATTAGTTATGTTCCCGAGGCTGACTCTCATATTGTTTCCTTCTTTTAAATGACAGTAAAACATTTTCCATATAGCTTGAAGATAGTAGTATTTATTAGTTATCAGAATCAGTGTTTGCTGTATCCTGTCATCATGGCTGGCTGAGAACAACAGTTGTACTACAGTTCAGGAGCATTAATAGCTGAAAATGACACACCAAGGTGCAACCCTGTCTCTAATAATGTTCCCATACAACTACACTGCATTCTTAATCAC
Organism: Sebastiscus albofasciatus; assembly: GCA_916701655.1. Taxonomy (NCBI): domain Eukaryota; kingdom Metazoa; phylum Chordata; class Actinopteri; order Perciformes; family Sebastidae; genus Sebastiscus; species Sebastiscus albofasciatus. The sequence continues at coordinate 6,531 of CAKAOI010047804.1, forward strand.
GTTTCGAGGGTAAACGTATTTTCTTCCAGATTACGGTTTCAGTTTTAAACGCATGATGTTGTAAACATTGTAAATTGAAACAAAACAAAATAATTACGATACCAATGCAACCTTTAGCGCCTGTATGAAACGGACCAGGCATTCAATTATGTACAATGTGAACCCATCCATGGCAAAACAGTAAACATTCGGAAAGTGCGCCAGGAGTGTGGTGACTTAGTAGTGTAATAAATTGTGGCATGTACTTGATTTAGTAACACCAACAAAGAAGTATTACCACAGAATATTAACTAGTTGTTTTAAGTGTAAACCTCAAAAGCAAAGGAAACTTTTTTTCAATCAGATTATTAATTGTACGGGGGCAAAGCTAAAAGGCCAAACACATCATTATCAGTGTGTTCCAAATAAGCACCGAAACATTTAAAGCTGTAAAAGAACACAATAAAAACTTCCAATCTGTTTTAATTAACTCCTTATCGAGCTGAGCAATAACTTTGCCCTGCAGTCCTGGGGTATGTAAGCAAGAAAACAGCCACACAATTACAGAGCAACGTCCAGGTCTGCTCCCCAGACGCCCACCAAAACCTCTGCTACATAATCCCAAAATGATTCTTGTTTCTCCTTGTGTGTGTTTTTTTTTTTTTTTCCTTCCTCTTCTCTTTTACTCTACAGCACTTGAGCACCTGAGGGAAATGTAATTGCATCCTCCTCCTGGTAATAATACAAGCAGACTGGCCCCTTGCATTATTCATGCTGTCTAACGTGGCGAGTTGGATTTTTTAAATTAGAGGTCATCCTGTGTTCTGGCTCAGGACGCCGTGGGAATTACCTGCTACACAAGATGCATGTGTGTGTTCTGTGTATTTCTATAGTATACGTGTGTGTAAATGTACAGTATGTGCATGTGTGCATCTGCATAAATCAGTTTGTGCATGCGTGTCTTTCCTTGAGTGAGTGTGTGTTTGAGGTCCTTCACTGTACATGCGTGTTTAAGTATATCCGAGCTTTACTGTATTTATGTGGTATACGTGTCCATGTGTGTGTGCTTGTTATCCGTTATCTCCCTGGTACTGTAGGATTAGAGCTTACCTCTCTGTTTGCTGCATAAAACTTCCTGATATTTGCACCATAGAAACATATGGCTGTGTGACCTGACTCCTGTTAGAGCCATCAGGTCGCTGTTCTGCTAATCTCTCCAGTCTGGCCAAACACACCAGGATCAAATACAGGACCACGGGAGATTTTCTTTATGTATTCTTTAACATATGTTGCAACTTTAGTTAACAGTTGTAGGCTAATGTATAAATAATTGGCAGGATATAATTACACTATATATATTTTTTTTTTTTCTGACAACTTTGCTCAGCTGTTATCGACTGAGTCAACTCCATCTGTTGATTAATGTCTTTGTCTTAGGCTACGGTTGAATAGTAAAAAATTGATATCCTAATGTCTTTTCCTAACCACTCTTCCTTGACCTTGATGGAAAACGTTGCGAGCTCAAGGAAAGATGTGTAGAATAATTCATAAAGGACTTAGGAAAAGACAATTGTGATCATGCGACGACGCAATCCAGTCTCACAGGAAGTAGTATAAATACCACGACATTACACAGATATTCCGCGTGTCATGAATACAAACTTTAGACTTTTCGTGTGTCATTTGTATGCTGCTTTTTGTGTAAGACATTTAAACGCTATGCAAACATTCGCAGTTAGGTTTAGGCACCAAAAACAGGTTAGTTAGGTTAAGGAAAAATGTCATGGTTGGGAAAACACATCACAACTCACTAAACGTCACTAAAAAACTAACATAACTTCCAAAACAAAACACCGGTCAACAACAGTCTTGAACTCCGGTCTCCAGGTTAAAAGTCCAGTGTTTGTTGGACCCATCCACCTCCTCAGCCGGCCACCATAATTGGTCTTTCTTGCTTTTTATTCTACGTCACTAACTCTTACCGTAACATTTATACGCGGATTTGTTTACTGTACATTGCAGTAAGTACAGGCTACATGGCATATAAATTACTTTTTGTGCAAGCGGGTTGGACGGTGGATGTCATTGATGTAAGTCTGCCGTATCACTTTAAATGTTGCTGCTGCAAGGAATTGTGGGACGACATTATCGTCTTTCCTTCGGTAAAGGATGGTCCAGTGTACTCTATGCTAAAGGAGATAAGAAAGGAAGCATTGAAGCACCTTTCCTTAGCATTAAGAGAATTCGAATCAGTTCTCCTCATGGTTGACGCTTTCTGGATCATTTCACTCAGTTAGGAACCTTCCTAAGGAAAAAAAAGCTTATTCGAACACAGCCCGAGTCTTGGTTTTCCTCTTCTATATTTAGAAGCACTGCACTTCACACCCATTAATTTACACACTTTCACACCGACACACTGTCACATACAAACATTAACACACACAAAAGTTGACATGCTTGTAAACTACTCTCTTCCTCTTTGCTGAACATGTTTTTTTTATTTTTCAGCATGAATTCACACAGATGAAAATCTTGTCGAGCTCTTGGCAGTAAGTAGTGCAGCTATATGTATGTTTCTCTGTCGGTACTGAAAAGTGAAACCACAACACTGAACATGTAGCGCTGCAGGACATAGACATAAAACACCTGTACGTTCATCCAGCAGCCGCTCTGATGTTTCAGCTCACTTGGCAGGGCAGCAGCTTCTCAGGCAGCATCTCGGATTTGAATCCTGCTTCAATAAATTATTCAAACAGTTCAAGTTTGACTCTTGAACTCAGCAAATACACATACAGTTTGACAGGATCAGTTTTAAACTGAACCACCAACACTCAAAAGAAGCCTGAAGCCTTGCCAGTCATCCCTACAGGCTGCAGCATTTACTATATCACTTCACTGTTGGTGAGGACATATACACATGCATAAACATGAAACATACACACTTTACTCACATGCAAATGCACAAATACTCATACCCACTTATCATTACAGTCTTTTTCTTTCACATTAATGGCCATAATGTAGCTTCCACGAGTGGATATTGCAGGAATAACCTAATTAAAATGTTGGCAATTTGCAGATACATTATATTGAGCATTCAGTCTGATATGCTACATAAACCCTGCGGAAAGCTAAATCTTCCAAATGGAAACAAAAATTGCATTTAAACATGATTTGTAGGAGATTAGGTTGAGATATATACTTATTTTTTTTTCACTGCAGTAGAAAGAAGCCAGAAAACATTCTAAGATCTGGTCAGATGTAATTGAAGCATTTGATACTCATCTCTGGGCCATATCACAACATAAAACAGAGCAATCTAACAAATCAAATTGCATTAATAATGATCTGCCCTCATTTGCATCCACACTTATAAGGACTGTCTCTCTGATGTTGCTCTGTTCCTCTCCTTCCCCTCCCTCCATCCCGACGGAGCAGCCAGTGTGTGAAGTGCGATGTCAGGCCCTCCTGCTGCTCGTCGATCATGATTTTCCTGGTAGAGCTCTCAATAACTCAGCAGGCCCTCATGCACCATGAGAGCGCAATTAGGTCGACTGACAACTGCATTTTTCTCCTCAGGAATAAAGTGGCGCGACCCGTTGGTATTAATCTCAATGGAGATTTTGACTGATGTAATGAACGGATGGTTTCCCGCTGAGCACGGCGCTGCACACTGTCGCCTGCCTTCCTCTAACCTGAAGTGAGGAAGAAGATCTGAGAGGTTGTTTTTTTTTTTTGTTTTTTTTTTAGGAATGACAAATTTCTAAACTGGGTCAGCTGCGCTTAAAGGTTGGCACACCAAAGTAAAGGTCACATATTCTTTTTTTAAATGTCCAAGACATGAACATGGAAGATGAAACTGACTGTGGTAAAGGTGCTGCTTTGGAAAAGGGAGATTTTGTATCAAGTATGATATTTACCTCCAAAAAAAAAAATGTGCTTTAACCCTTTAAAAGCTGATTTTCACTTTTATTTACAGACTGTAGGAATTATGTCCATATTTGACAAATGTGTACCTCATGATTTGCGTCCAATGCCAGAGACAACGCGGGTGATGGAAACAGGATATGCAATGTTGCCGTGGAGTCATAGAGTTAGCAGGATGCTACAACTGAGTTTGTAATTCTGGTGAACCTGCACCATGGAAAGCCATGCTGCCTTAGTTGCAAGCAGTTCCTGTTTGCTCTGTAACCATGGAAGTACTTAAGGCTAGCATTGACACTGACGGACATTTAAGGTACTCTGTTTCCAGCCATATGTGTATGTCATCTCTTTCTGGTTTGACTGAGTCATGACCCTGAAAAGAAGAGTACAAGAAAATACATCATTGACTATGTTTACATGCACTTTATTATTCTACTATTATTCCGAATATGACAATATTGTGAATTTGATACGGGTCATGTAAACAGCATATTCTGTTTTGAAATTCTGAATTAGGCTTTAGTGTATTCCGAATGGAGCATTTTCAGATTAAGACATGTGGGATATGCCGATATTATTCATGTTTTAGGAGCATTCTTTGGACATGTATACAGCACACTCAGAATATGCGTCTCAATTGTTTTTTTTTTATGGAAGTTTGCATCATACAGCCTCTTGCTTGTTTACGGCCAGCTCTGTACGTTGTACACAAACCAACTATATAGCCTGACAGTTTGCAGAGATGCATGACCAAAAGAAAAGCCGACATTTCTGGTCGGAAGGAGAAACACGTCTACTTTTAAACATTATGAAAGACTTCAACAGGTTTTTGCATATGTGCAAATATCGCAACACCAGATTTTTCAAGAAGGTGGTTGAAGGAATGAAAGACGGAGGCTGTGTTCGCACGGTTGAACAAGTCCACCACCGGTAACATTAATCAGAGTATGCACGGCTGTGTGTAAATGGGAATATTAGTGGAATATTCATTTTCAGTAGCCATGTAAACAGCTAAGTAGGAATATTGTCTTTTTCGGAATAAGGGCAAAAACTGGAATAGTTTGTGCATGTAGACGTGGTCAATAAAATCCAAAAGTCATCATTTTCTGCAGTTGAGTTCATTGTAAAATGTCTGTTCATGTGTTTGTAATGCAGCCGGCACTGTCTTAAATGTTATACAACAGGACCACGTTGTTCTGTCCTCCTGAGAGCCAGCCATTGTTGTTTGTCCCCTCCAGAGGACATTTTGTTGTTGACCAACCATGCTACCAGCTGCTGTACTTGTTGTACCTTAAAAAAGGACATCCTCAGCATTTCAATGATATGAACGCAGTGGGCGGATGGGACCTTGTTCGAACTATTACTGGTTTTTAGAAAACTTTCCAACAACAGAGGGAATGTTGTCTTTACTTTTTGATAATATGCACACCTTTACTGAGGTCTCACCCGAGGAGACACAGCCTCCACCAGAGGTAATGGATTGACTGACTGAGACATAACCACAGGTTTGGACTTGATAAGTGACTAAACTGTGTTTAATCAGAAAGCTTTTTAGTTTGTTAGTATGACCTCAACTAAGTGGGTTGAGACAGAAAGGAAACACAGCAAACATGAATATGAATGCAGAAGAGCGACGGATCAGAGATTGAGAGGCAGAGGTGATGTGTAGCAGCCAGCAGCTGCAGCTCATCAGGAATTAGCAGCTTCACTACCTGCAACTCAGCAGCTAAACATCATACAGGCTGATTACGATAGCGCAAACACAACTTGACTGTTTTTAACTTTTTAGGATGTTTTTGTGTGTAGTCATAAAATATGTTGCTGGCACAAACATAAAAAATATTTCAACAAAGCAGTTACAGTATATGTGGTCTGTTGTGATTAGCCTGGGCTGACGTTAGAGTCCTAAACCCAGATAAGGGATTAAACTGGGATTTTCCAGTTATCCTGGCTCAGTTTAGCCTTGATTTGGTTTCATAAAAGCAGTGGTACATAAATTACCATGGGTACATTAAAAGCAGCAAAGTATTTCAGTAAACATGCAGGGAAACATGAGACTTCTAATTATTACCAGATTAGTGGTGCCTCTCACAAATCGCATGATGAGGTGGTTTTCACACAAATTCTTCAGAAAGGTATAAATGCTGCTTTCTGCCAGATGAAGAACTTTTAATCTTACCTTCAACGTCTATCTCTCTCTATCTATTCATCTTTTTTAATCCTTTCAAATTTGATACATCATCATCATTATTGCAAAAATCTGCTAACTTAATCAGAAGTGGCCAATATGCAGTCGTGCTGCATAAAGAACCAGCGTACGAGATGTTGACTCAGTATTTTAGTAATAATGAGGAAGGTTCATTCTTTTTGCTCACTTTACTCTCACTTGATGTGTGACAGAAGAAAATCCGATCATTTGATTTATATTTTGTAAAAAAAAAAAGATGAAAATGAGTTGAGTTGTCTTGCAGCACCAATTACAGTCACATAAAACAAACATCCCCATGAACTGTCTAAAACAATTCAGTTAAAAAAAGATCTGCTGCAAAGCTCAGCATAGATGGAAAATTCTTTTAAATCATATCTTAAAAACAAAGTTCTTGTGAGTGCGTTGCTTTTGATATTGACAACTTTTAAAATCCTGATAGCTTTAGTTTTATCTTTAAGTATTTTCTCCCGAGTCTGCTTCTTTGTTTGATCCAAGTTTGAATCTTGTTTTGTGAGCTTGTAAAACACGCTGTGAGCTCTCGCATTCATTGTGGATGTTAAGCAGCCGATTGCTGAATTGGCTCCATTTCAAGCAGCACACCTGAGGAAACTCCTTGTCGTCCCCGTGAGGAGCAGGTAGCAGGTATAGCTGCAGGTTACTCTGGCTGTCTGACATCTCAACCAACCATGGAGAGTGCCAGTCGGCGGTCTCAAGGACAGCAGCAAGGCTGACGCACACAAGAGAGGAAGACAAGCGATGGCCGAGGGACAAACAGATAAAGACGGGAGGGAGAGATTTGGTGATGGGAGATGAGAGGTAGAGAGAGAGAGTACCACAGAACAATTCATCAGTCTGGCTAAATTAAGCAGATTGCTCAATGTGGTCCCCTGTGTGAATATGAAGAAATGTGCCTCTTAATGTGATTGCCGGTGGCGGCCACTCCATAACTCAAGGTTGAGGTTGGATGATGCCAGTGTGTGTGTGTGTGTGTGTGTGTGTGCGTGTGTGTGTGTGTGTTGGGGGGAATTATACGAGGACATTTACAATGTGATGATGCCAGGCGAGCATCAAGGAGAGCGGACGCTCAGGCCAGTCAGCAGCTTCACCTTGTCGGATGGAGAGCAGGCCAGCGAGCCGAGCTTACAGCTAAGAGCATTGGAGCTATAGCTTCTACAAATGTAGTTTTGCTATATGACGCAGAACACTGAGACCAGCTCAGTCTAAAGGTGTGTTCCAATTGAATTTGAAGTAGATTGTATGGTGACCAGATGCTCCAGTTTGTCCCAAAAGTATAAAAGTCAACCATCTGATATTTATTTAAAAAAAACAAAAAATTGAAGGCAGGTTTATATACATTTGCTGAAACTATACTTTGTGCTCTTACTTGTCTCCCCTATGTAATTCTTTCCTGAGAATGAGCTGTACTTCTCTGTCGGTTAGTGTGGGTGTATGTGCTGCAGGTTGTTTTGCGTCATAAGATATTTTCATTTAATGAAATTCATTGGGCCTGGGTTGAAGTGCAGACGAAATAACAGCTGAGGAAACTTCCTGATCAAACTGAGCAGTAAGCCGAGGGTTGGGGAAGGATATGATCCATTGGGGACGTCCTGCAGGTACATTGGTGACTGATGCAAGTCTCCACGTCTGTATGAAAGTCTAAGGCATGCCTGTGATATCTTTAGGCTCTGGTGCTGCATTCACACAGTCTGTACCTGCAGGATCACTGTATCCACCACAGTCCATTCAGCAGAGGGTGTAAAAACTCCACTGTCTGCCAGACAGTATGTTCATATAAAACTATTTTCCATTGCCAACATTTTTCATGGGAAATGTATTGCCTTTCAGATATTTTTAACCTGTGTATATGTCTACGCAATATCTTGATTGACTGCATCATAACGGGTCTATAAGATTCGTCCGATTGCAAATGTTCCTGCAAATACAGCCGAGAAATGTCTTTTCTTATTTGCAGATCAGACATGTTAACCACAGGATGTCACAGATAAATGAAAGTAATATGTATGTACTACAACTCAAGTCTTGAGACACAACAACTTATCATGAAATTGATTGGTATTTACACTTTGTCTCATAGTAATAAATTGTTTTGACTTTCCAAGTTGATGAGGAGTTCCCAAATTGTACAGTAGATGCTAGAATGGATGGTACGGAGGAACACTTCCTATCCCAGACCAATAGGTTATCCTAACCTTAACCACTTGTCCCTCCGGACCATCCAATCTAGCATTAACCTTCCCAAATGCACTTTAGTTTTGGTTTCTGTTGTTGGACTGTCTATTAACGGCTGGGTCCACTACAAAAGAGAGAATTAGCGAAGCAAACAAGTTAACCCGAGCCCCCAGGGTAAAATGATGCCTGGTAAGTGAGCAAAACATTGGAAGAAATATAGAAAAGAATGGGAAAGTGAAAACAGAATTAAAGAATGGATAAAACGAGCCACACTCATTCTCATTATCCAATCCGGAAAGAGGCTTCATTACATTCTGTTGTATTTTCTGGTAGTGTTTGTTGTTTGTTTCTTGGACTTTAATTTACAATGTACTTTGGTGAAAATGACGATCGAAGAAAAAAAAATAACTCCTCTGTATTTTTTGTCATTTCATATTTTAAGACTATTTCTGCTGAACTCAAACAGCTGCTGAAAATGTCCGTCACATCATCTGTTTGGCCAATTATCCACGGGAAGAAAAATAACATTCACTAAACAACCAACTGGGCACGAACATGTACACATGTCACTAATGGCTGTTTTTTATAGTCTTAATTTTAAGGCGGTTCTCTCTTTTGAACAATTACCTGATAAACTGGAAGTGATGGTAATTGGGACATTTACCAAAAGAAAACTGGGATGGGGCACTGTCTTGTTAGTGTACAGACGAAAACTGAAACAGAATCGCTTAAAAATAAAAGAGACAAAAGCAGCTGAGACTGTCACTGGCCGTGAGGAGAGGGTCTACAAAAACAAGAGCAGATAAAAAACAGCAGCAATGTTTAATGAGAAACGAGGAGCGGGTCGCGACTTGCTCGTGTTTGACGAAGAAAACACCGCTTTGTCGAACTGCAGGAGGTTTTAAGACCACGATGCTTCCAAAAGCATCCTCCAAAGGACGGACACACACACACACACACACACACACACACACACACACACACACACACACACACAAATGAGCAGGGAACAACAATGTCACATCTTGCATTCTGCCCTTCCTAAATCTATTCTTAGTTGGGTTGTCCGTCTTGTCTTTTTTTTTATTCCCTCTTTCAGTCACAGGCTCGACCAATGTGACCTTGCTAATTGGCTCAACGCAAGTTAACTCACAGATGAAAATGTCATACTCTGTTGTCATTTAAATAAAGATCATGAAATGCAGGCAATTACATTTTTGCAAGGATTTTATATGTTGTATATATATATTTTAAGACGGCAAGTCCTCAAACATAAATGACAAAACAGGTCATTAGGATTGACAGCATTCCTGTTGGTCCAACCAGGTCTCATGGAAAGGCATATAAATACCACGACATTCCACATGTCATGAGTTCGCATTTCAACCTTTTTGGCGTGTCATTTATACGCCATGCAAACGTCCAGGTTCATGCAAGAAAACCACTTAGTTAGGGTAAGGATAAACGTCGTGGTCGGGCTTAAAAGAAGCAGGGCTCCAGAGTGCGGCCATTTTGGTTGTATATGCGACCAAAAATCTGTGGAGTGTGACTAAATATTTTCATTGGGAGCACCAGTGCACATGACAGGTCTGTCTTTGTGTGTGTGTGTGTGTGTGTGCATGTGTGAAACCAAGCCCTGTAGCCTACTCCTCACAACATCACAACCATAAAACGAAGCAGTTATTCAAAATGAAGAGAACTGGTGATTGTTTTTCATCAAGTAAAATGTTGCGATGCCCGTTACACCTGGAAAAAAAACAGGTGTTTGCTAATACCATTAGAGATGACTCCGTTCTATTCAAGTTTCCCAATAAGCCATGACAGAGTGACAGTGAGCCAGCATGCACAATACCAGGACCCTGAAACTCAAGCAGCTAAATGGAGTTCAGCCATCATTTATTTTTCTATTTACACTTGTGCTTTTCCTACTGATACATGTCGGAATGTGTGCTGTAAAAAAAAAAAAAAAAAAACACCTTAGTACACAGAGTACAGCTACACCAAACTTGAGCTTCAGCAGAGGTCTAATCAGCCACAGTAAGTGAAAACACCTGTGGCGATGAGAGAGAAGATTGAGAAGAGAGATAGATGCTGTACTGTATACAGTACTGTAGCGAGAGAGAGAGCTACTTCCTGCGGTGTCGTCTCCGTACTGTAGCTATATCTTCTCACCTTGTCGGATCCATTTCAGATATCTTCCCCTCTTCCTGTGACACTGACTGTTACAGCACTGCCTCCTATAGCAGCCATCGATTATCTGCTCTGATATGAAAAATGCTCAAGTTCAGGCCTCTCCTCAAGTCTTCCTCTGAAGACTGCGAGAGTGGACATGATGACCTTTAGTAATAGATAAATGTTACTAAGGCACTGCTTTCATTAGCAGACTGGAGCTATTGATCCGTCCTGCAGGCCTGCTGCTGAACATCGTCTTTTACTCGGACCGTCTGCTCGCCTCCCAGCAGCCCGCTGAGCAGTTAAACTGATGAACGACAGCCTTTGTGGATGGTAAATGATTCTACTGAGCAGGCAGCAAACAGAAGCACACACAATGAACATAAACATATGAGTAAATGCACACAGAGTATGCACAGTACAGTTGTATTGTACAGTTGGTCTTCTGTGCTGCTGCTGTCAGACTCTTCAATCACCTCTGCTCTCAGCGGACCAGAACAACTCCTGTCAGTCACACCACTCAACTGTGAACCTTTACAGTAGCACTGCTGGCTTTGCATCAAAATACTTCACATACTTTTCTATATTTAGTCTATTTTGGGTCGGGTAACTTCCTGATGTATTGCTGCAGGTCTCAGGTATGCATGACAATGAGTCCAATCTCTGTCAGCTCTGATCGTGTGATGCAATATAACCATAACAGGAGAAAAGTGGGAACAAGCAAAACCTATTACCAGACAAGAAAGCTGACATCAAACGATTCTGCAAAACCCCAGATTACATCATTCAAGATTCATTGATAATCATTTTTAACGCCCAATGCCAATGTTTTTAGAACTTGCACTTTCTACAATATCAGCACATGGCAACCATGGTATTGTTCACTAACAAGGACCGCGCCATTAGTACAGTACAAAAGTAGTTTTGTTTGGAATGGCTGGAGGATGCGGGAAGGATTGGATAAGGGTCGTGTTTGGTGGGATGATGGGTTTCAAGAAGAGGGATGAAAAGCAGTCGACGCAAGGGGATGAATGTAGCTGAACGGGGTTGTGGTGGGGCTGGAGCGTCTAGAACCTGGGTACAAATCCAAGACTTTCTTGTTGTGAGGCAATGGTGCCAATCGCTATGCCACCGTGCTGTCCTGCTGATAAACAAAAGAGAAGAGGGTTAGGCATGCCTACAGTAGGTGTGCACAGGTGATTGAGTTAGTGAAGGTGAGAAGCATGGTCTTGTTCCTGAACCTTAGTTATAATAACTTCATTTAGGGAGAGAATGTGGTTGTGGTAAATTAACTGCATGGTTAGGGTTAGGCAACTAAAAGACTTAAGGTTAGGGAAATATTGTGGTTAGGTAAATGATAAAGATAGGATATGATAAGATAAAAAGAGGGAGGATGTGGATGAGTGGGTCAAGAAATACCAGACTTTCACCCAGGAGGCTTAACATGTAACTTCTGTACTTAAGTTACAGCACTTCCGGAGTTATTTTAACCCAAACCACCCTCTTTTCCTAAAGCTAACTAAGCATTTTTGTTGCCTAAACCTAATCAAGTCGATCTTTTCCTCAACCTATGTCATTTTATTTTGAAAAGACTGGAGCGGAAATTGACACATGCTGCTGGACATTTGTAGGAAAACGCTTGAAAATTACGTTGTTGAAAGAAAAAAAAGGGAAATTCGTGCCTATGAATACGACTAGTTCACAAATCACCGTGAGACTGTGTTGGAGGATCAGGGCATGTTTCATCTTTATGCCTCCTTTTTCGTTGCTGTATGATTTACTTTTTTTGTTTTAATGCTTTGCACTTTTCAAACTGCATTTCTATGAAACAACATTATAAAGTTAGAGTTAAATTGCATTGCACGAACTAAAGCATTATACATGAATTCATACATTTGAACACAAACAGACGCATAAATATAACGTCTGTGTAACTGATGTCAGTTCCAGGAGAGCTGCACGCCTCTGCAGAGATCTATAAAGTATCACATTAAAAACAATTTAAGGCAGATGGTATCATGCATCCACACTCTGAGCTAAACAATTAACAAATCAATGGAATCCATTTACAGAAAAACAGCCAGCTTGTTGATTGAGAAACATTGGACAAAAAAAGTCAGCAGCACATTTTAACACATGTATGGTTATTGTAGCAATGGCCAGACAAGTTGCAATAAACTGAATGCTGTTGGATGGACAAACTGTCTGTGAATTAACGTTAGTTTGAAGCATTCAAATGCAGTTTGACAGCATTTCAAAATGTCTATTCAATTTCGCTGGGAGTACTGAGGCAGACTGAGGTCTCCGATGCAAAATGAAATTCTCATTCACTTAGTCTGTTGAGAGTTTCTCCATCAGGGATTTGAACCATCACCTTCCAGTCACACAGCTGTCGGTCTGAGCTGTACCACCCTCCTCCATGTGTACCACCTTCCACAGCAATGGGTCAGCTGGGTGCGTTGTCCCACTCCAGACAACGACTGAAGCCAATTACAGCCTGCTGCGACTATAAATAACCACCACAGCACTTTACTGTACATTTACATAAAGAGCTATAATGGCTGTGTAATGGTTTAAATATTCATCACGCTTCCTTTGCATTCCACTTTGCTCTTCCCACATGCCACTGAATTATAAAAAGAAAATTGTCCTGTTGGAAAGACACAAAGTCTCTGTTTCTATTGTGGTGACCAACAAAGAAATAAATAAAGGAATATCTTCTTCAACAGCTCACATTTTGGCAGAATTTGAAATAAAAACATTTTAATCTTTAATGAAGTCTTTATGTAAAATAGGGCTGGGTAAAATATGTGAAACTATTTTTATTGTACTGATATCATATTTTGTTGAAGATGATGTATATCCCAATATAAAAAAAATATATGCAAAATCACATTATCACAAATAATAAAACTGGTATGAAATGATCTGTCATTTACTTTTATACATTACAGGAAACAAAACTCAAAATACTTTGTTAACTAAAACTTAAACAATTTTGTTAGTTTTTTTCATTTTAGCTTCCTCTAAATCATTCATTTAGATAACAGCAGAACAATAACATGTTGCTCTGGCTCTATCTATCTGGCGTGGAGAGGAGGTTGCTGGCTCTATCTATCTTATCTGGCGTGGAGAGGAGGTTGTGTTGCTCTGGCTCTATCCGTTTGGCGTGGAGAGGAGGTTATGTTGCTCTGGATCTATCTGTTTGGGGTGAAGAGGAGGTTGTGTTGCTCTGACTCTACCTGTTTGGCGTGGAGAGGAGGTTATGTTGCTCTGAATCTATCCGTTTGGTATGGAGAGGAGGTTGTGTTGCTCTGGCTCTATCTGTTCGGCATGGAGAGGAGGTTGTGTTGCTCTGGCTCTATCAGAAGCTGCTTGACATCCTCCTGGATCCACCTTCTCACATACTTCTATGTTCACATTATATGTATTATTTGTTGTCATATAGATTGTCTATGTTGTATTTCATTATATTGTAACTCTGTACACATGACATCTAGTGCACACCTGTCCATCCTGGAAGGGAAATCCCTCCTCTGTTGCTCTTCCTGAGATTGCTTACATTTATTTTTTTTTCCCTGATTAAAAGGTTTTTTTTGGTGGGGAGTTTTTCCTTATACAATGAGAGGGTCACACTGTAAAGGACAGAGGGTGTCGTATTCTGTACAGATTGCAAATCCCCCTGAGGCAAATTTCTGATTTGTGATTTTGGGCTATAGAAATCAAATTGACTTGACTTGACTAACACAAGGAAGTCATATCATCATGATAATATTCTGACAAAGTATTGCAAAGTAATACTGACTTGTCATCCAACTCTAATTCATGCTCTTTAAAAAGGCAACCAGATAACTGAATTTTCCCCATTGTGATTATCATTGCCGTTTTATCCACAGGAGTTCTTAAAGCAATCACTAGAGCAACTAGAACAAATAATGTTGCAGTAACATCATTTTGTCAGCCCTCATTGCATTTCATATGTCTGTGCAGTTTGTATGGGTTTAATGTTGGTTTTCCTTATTTTCCAGATACAACAGCCTTGTTGTTTGTAACTATGATTATTTAAAATACTCTGTGAGGTCCATGATTTACTCTAAGGTCTGAGTCAGAGGTAAAAGCCATGTAGAAGGAGCAGCTTTGTCTTTACACTAATGAAGACATATTCTACATATTCAGAGTCTCACCCCATCTCTGTCTGTCTGTGTGTGTGTGTGCATGTGTGTTAGGATCAGAGTCACGTTCCAGCGGACACTTCGGACAAAACGGTCCTGAGGAGGAGGTGTGTGTGCACAGAAATAGAAAGTGCTACATCAATATCACAGAAGACATTAATAGACTAGAGACCATCTTGGGATGGGCTGACACCAGCCGTGACGGCAAAGCAGGCCTGGGATGTAAAGTCTTCCTTACCACCTCCAGCACCCTTGCTCAGATCACACCATCTTCGAGCTCGGCCTCCATCTGATGTCAACACACCTGTAAAGTTTCATGACTGCATCTTGTATCGTTGTGACGCCAATGTGGTGAAAAATATGTCACCAGACAGACAGAAAAACTAGAGACCATCTTGTGATGGGATCACACCAGCTGCGAATGTACTGTATAAAGAGAACTGGTTACAGCGTTGGAGGCGGGCTTCCGTTCATTCCTATGAGAGTTGCTCAATGGTGCATGAAGCCGAAATGGCTCAACTGCCGAGTAATAAAGTATCCGGATCATCCGGCGATCTTCCGGATCCATTGGGCCCATAGAGCAGGCACAGTAGTGTTTCCTATAACTCCGCCTCCCAGCCCGCGGTCTAGTCTCGGTCTAGGGCTCATTCACATAAACAGAGGAAGGGAAATAACTCTGGATTCAGCTATTAGTGCATTTTACAACTTTTAGGACCTAATGATTTAAATAAGGGCTATTCAAGTGTTCATACTGGGAAGTTAATTTACCTAAAAAAAAATTATCCCCTGAGTCTCTTTCACAGTGTAAGTCTATGGGAAAAAGGTTTTTTGGCCCAATGGCATCATGTGACGGACATGGAAGTTGTAATACTGCAGTTTGGCCACTATGAAAATTGGGATCAAAGCCTGGCGCTCTTCCTTGGGGCTTGACCAGGTGTAAAATGACCTCAACCTTCATTATGATCTCAACTACACACCTGTAAAGTTTTGTGACTGCATCTTGTACCATTGGGATGCCATTGTAGTGAAAAAAAAATCTGTCCACTGATAGACTGACATAGAAAGACCTGGTAAAGAGCTATAAACCTCCTCTGTGGTAGTTCCCGCTACAGTAAATGTCTCCAGGACCACATTTTGCAGCCTAACAGTACTAACTTGTCAATTTGTGCAGCCTTACCAGTGTAGGCACTAAACATTAAAGTCTGTTCAGAGAGTGGTGCTAAAAGAAAGACAAATCACAAGGGTTCATCCTCAGGGGAACATGAATGCGATCAGAAAATTGCATTGCAATTTGCCAGTCAGATTTTACTAATTCTGGTTTCCAAACATTTTTGTTTGCTAAATGGTTTAGGTAGAGCTAAGGAAATAATTAAGATTAAGATTAAGATCCTCTCAAGATCAAGAATATTCATTGTAATTTTTATAAAAGTTTGGCAATCAGTCCCAGGAGGAAATTTCACTTGAGAAAGATGCCGGATTAGGATTCATCCTGGAAACCATGTAGTCTATATCGATGACAAATGTATCACCTTTAGCCTGGCCTGAGTGCTAAGCTTTCAACAGTAAACGTTAAGAAATTGCACAAGTTTATATCTCAATATAAAACTTCCAATTCAAATATGATTCTATTTATGCAACTTTGTTTTGTAAAGGGACAAATATGAACCCATGCCACATACCACAACATTTAAAGTTAATTTACTATGATAATTAATTAGATAGATAATGAAATACATACATACAAGACATAAACAAAGCACAAAAAATAGAAAATTAAATTAAAAGCTTTTGTTTGTAAAACATTAGTTAAATTTGGCAGTTTATCACTGCACCAAAAGTGTGCTACGACTTTTATTCATATTACTTATTTTTCAGTGTGCAGTATTTTATCAGTGTATTTTTTTATTTTGTTCTACTTTCACTGATTTTATCTCCCTCTTTATTGTATTTTCTTTTATTCCCATATGTGAAATGAATTGCCTCTGCGTTTTAAAAAAGAAACCCTCCTTTCCCTCAGTATAACAGAGGCACACCACAGACACACAGCCTGTATAGTATAGCTCTCTCTAAGAACATGATAAGGACAGTCTAAACTCAACAATAACTTCTTATTACAATGATTTCTCCTCAGGGGGATTTATGCGTATAAGAGGGCAGAGCTTTGTGTCCCAACTAGTGACACCTCTGCTGACCAATCAGTGACGAGCTCCAGGAGCGCTCTGGCCAATCACAGCGTCCTGTGGGCGTGTCTCTCCACTGTGAGGTGCGTTTTTTGGAGTTTGCTAAATGACTGCAGCAAGAAAAACACAGTGTCGGAGCGCACCAAGGCTGGCTGCTCTGTCTCTATACTGTATACCTCCGCGTCTGTGTGTGCGTACGACAGGCAGGGGCCAGTGTCACTGCCATGGAAGAGGCTCCACATCAGCGGGTCTCTACGTTTTTATAACACTCTCACTCTTCTCCTGAGTGGATTCTTCTTTTTTTCTTATTTCTAAACGGACGCGGTTGCCCGGATGGGAGCGGATGCGGAGCGCAGCAGCAGCGGCCGCCACCGGTGCGTCTCCAACTTGACCACCACCAGACAATGGGAGTAGCTGAGCCGTGCTGCCTCAGCGCCAAGAAGTACTACTACTACTACTACTACTACTACTACTCGCCCTTGGGAGACACTTACGAGGAGAAGAAGAGAGCGAAGCAGCAGCAGCAGCAGGAGGAGGAGGTAAA
>CAKAOI010047806.1:1682-18776 GCA_916701655.1 Sebastiscus albofasciatus
TCGACACTTAATCTCCCATCAGATCCACTTTGTTTCAACCAATCTGACAGCATCCAATCAAGTTGCAGGAAAGAACCAGGAACTAATATCACATTACTAAGTGCCAGTTGGAAAAAAATTCTAACAAAGATAATTTTGTTTGCGTACAAAAACGATGCGGTGGTCAACAAAAAACAAATTGCAGTATGCAAAACGTGCGGGTCGACAGAGACGCAAATTTGTAGGGCCTATTATGACTTGTTTAGGACTCGAAACTTGACTCTGGACTTGCGTGTCTTGACTTGAACCTTGAGTGCAAAGACTTGAGACTTACTTGTTACTTGGTCCCACCTCTGCCACACACTACACTAACATGTAAACATGTGAAAAGGTGCTAAGAGACTTGGAGAGGTGTGATTTTATACGTTTGCAGCACTTGAAACTCTTGCTGTTGGAAATTTAACAAGTTCTGGATGAGAGAGACTTTTGATCAATGCCAGAATAAAAAAAAAAAGAGCAAAGCTCCAGTAGTCTAAATACAAGGAGATCAAAGAATGAATGACTGTCTCTGGATTACTTAATGATGTTGGAAACTATGCACATTTTACACAAATGACAGAAGTCTGCACCAATTTCATATCGTCAAGAAGTACCTACGTGACATTTATCAGCAACCAGGAGGAGTTGCAACAACACTGCTGAGACGACACGACAATAATGTCTCATTTTTCTCAGCAAGCCTCCTAATTACCGTAGAGATCAACAGACATGTCTAGTGTACATAGAATATATCATCAATCATCTCTAAGTGTTGGAATGATTGTACTTTCTTTCATGCTGTCTGATGGCTTGACAACAAGAAGACAAGACTCAATACAAGACATTTCAAAGCTGCCATATCTTCACTTTGTACACACGTATAGGCTTTGTATGATGATGCAGAAGCAGTTTGAGGCTCTTTAGTTATACTGGAGCTCAAGTTCACTTCCTCAAAAATGTAATCGGAGTCTGGTGGTAACACCGAGATACTTCATGGAGACAACAGGGACTGTGATCGATCAGTGTGGGCAGGCAAAAAACGATCTGATGTCGGTAGAGACAGCTGATAGTGAAGACAACATGGAGCAAGAGGAGTGGTCAATATGGATGCTGTAAAAATCCTCTAGCACAGTATATTTAATTCCACATTGCAATAGATACTGTATATATTGTGGGGTAGTAAATGTTTTCATGTATAAAATAACAGACAGGAATGTCTGTTATTGGTTAAACCAGCCTACTAAAAACCTGAGAAACTAAGGCACTTCATCAAATTGATTAGAGCTGCAACGATTAATCGATTAGTTGTCAATTATCAAATTAATCTCCAACTATTCTGATAATTAATTAATCGGTTTGAGTAATTTTTTAAAGAAAAAAAGTTGCAATTTTAAGATTTCAGCTTCTTAAGTGTGAATATGTTCTGGTTTCTTTACTCCTCTACGACGGTAAACTGAATATCTTTGAGTTGTGGAGAAAATAAGACATTGGATGACGTCATCTTGGACACTGAGCGACATTTTCTGACACTTTATCGACCAATACTCCAGAAAATAATCATCAGATTAATGGACAATGAAAATAATCATGAGCTGCAGCCCTAAAACTGATGAAAAAATGTATTTGCAATGTTGCCCACAATGACACAAACAGTCATACTGTATGGCAAAATCTCTGATTGGTTGAGATATCCATATGGTCACAGAATATATCATCACTCTGTGGAGCAAGCTAAAGAGTAATCTGCTATATTTCCTCAGATGTAAGAGAAAATGAACACACCAATGTATAAAAAATAATTATTTAAGAAATATAATGTCTAATTTGGCGATGGCAATACAACAATCAACATCTTAAATCCCACCCTGAGCTATAAATCAATTCCTACACCGCAGGCTCCTACAGAGAGAGAGTGAATCCACCTTAACTCCCTGAGGCATATACCGACAGCAGCTGTACTGTGGGCATGTGGAGTCACTGAGGTAACTCCCCAGCTCTCCTTTGTGCGTGCATCAAAACCCTTCAATATCTCAGTGAATGCACACTCCAGCAGAGTGTCTGTGATTGTAGGTAAATGTCACACGTCTTACATAACGCCGGAAAGCACCAAATCTCATTAACAAAGCACCCGGTAACTATGGCAATGAGCATCATCTGCGACCCCGGATGTAACTTATGCTAAAAAGGCCAAGAGGTTGCTATGACAACTGGAAGGAAAACAAGCTGGTTTCTTGAAGCCTGCATACATTCACACACTCACAAACACCTCCAGGCACATATACAATAGGCAGACATTAATTTATGATAATAAAAATAAGAAATTAACATACTTTTGTTCCACTTTATTTATGGATTTTTCAATATGACACAAGATTGTGCATGAAAACATTGCATCAACAGTGAGTTACTTTTTAAAGCAAGCAATGAATGCCATTAGCGACACCGCAAAAATCGTGCCCCCAGGGACGACTGTCAGCCATCGGCGATGGACGATGGCATCGTTCATCCGCCCAAATTTACTTCCAGTCTCTTACTATCATCATCATCCTCTGCTCCAGGTCCATCCCCCGGCATGTATACCCACACACACACTGTAGTGACAGCCTGACTGCAGCTTGGTAGCGCAAATTCACATGAATGTTGATAAGGAATAATATCTGAACATTTTGTTCTGCCTTGGAAGAACATGTTCCACCATCATTTCCTGGAAAGCCCTTTTCTTTTGATTTGACGTCTCTCTACAGTACATCACTCCATCTCTGCTTAAATGCACTGCAACACCCGATCTGACCTGTGCTCTCTCTGTAACATCTGCGCTTCACTGCTCCATTTTGTACAGATGTATCACAGATCATCCAGGAGCCCGTGTATTCCCTTGCGGCCCATCTGTGCCCAAAACATCTGACAGCATCCTGCCAACTGTGTGTGCTAATTAGAAGATGAAGTAGTGAGAAAAGTGTCTCCCCTCATCTTTTAATAATGGACTAGAATAGAGGAAGGTATTATATGTTATAACTGGACAGATCATTGACTGCAGCACCCACCCAATGACACACAACAACATTTAACTGGAGCTGCTCAAGCAGGATTTCAAATACATGTGGTTCATACACACAACTCAAAGAGAAACATAATTCAACTTTGCTGCAGAGGAGGACATAAACCAGGCATAGACCAAAACCCAGGAGAGGCTCCTTTTATGAAAACAGATAATATCGAATTAGGAGATGTAAATGAATTAGGATAAGTGAATTAACAATAATGGATGGTTGGATGTAAATTAATTGATTCAGTCTCAAACAAAAACAATAGATACATGAAGAGAATAAGAGAGGTCATTTGAGGTAAAACACCATTAGATGGTAATTATACACTTTTCCCCGGTGTTTGTTTTTTTTTACTGCATTTAACTGAATGTATATATGGGTATGTATTAGGGCTGTTAATCAATTAAAAAAAAACCAACGCAAATTAATCACACATTTTATATCTGTCCAAAATGTAGCTTAAAGGGAGATTTGTCAAGTATTTAATACTCTTATCAACATGGGAGTGGGCAAATATGCTTGCTTTATGCACATTTATGTTTATATTTATTATTGGAAATCAATTAACAACACAAAATAAAGACAAATATTGTCCAGAAACCCTCACAGGTACTACATTTAGCATTAAAAAATATGCTCAAATCATAACATGGCAAACTGCAGCCCAACAGGAAACATCAGCTGTCAGTGTGTCAGTGTGCTGACTTGACTATGACTTACCCCAAACTGCATGTGATTATCATAAAGTGGGCATGTCTGTAAAGGGGAGACTCGTGGGTACCCATAGAGCCCATTTTCATTCACATATCTTGAGGTCAGAGGTCA
The DNA here is from genome assembly GCA_916701655.1 of Sebastiscus albofasciatus. NCBI lineage: Eukaryota > Metazoa > Chordata > Actinopteri > Perciformes > Sebastidae > Sebastiscus > Sebastiscus albofasciatus. The sequence goes on from CAKAOI010047806.1 coordinate 5,573, forward strand.
AGGGACCCCTTTGAAAATGGCCATGCCAGTTTTTCCTCGCCAAAATTTTGCGTAAGTTTGGAGCGTTATTTAACCTCGTTTCATGGTTGGGTAAGATATAATGGATGGGTGAATAAAGGCCAGCAACTAATGATTAGTCACTACTGATTAATCTGGCAATTATTTTTTCAAAAACAGCAAACATGCCCAGTATTTTCTCCCCAGGCTGAAGGTGACATTTTCAAATTGTTTGCTTTGTCTGAGCAACAGTCCAAAGCACAAAGATTGAATTCACAACAACATAAAACAGAGAAAAAGCAGCTAATATTTGCATTTTTTGCTTGAAAAATGATTGAAATGATTAATAAATTATCTAAATAGTTTTCTGTTGATCAACTAATCGATAAACCAGCTACTCGTTTCAAACACACACTGTCCTACTACTGCCTCATGATAAATAAATACTTGATTTACAATAGGAATACTAAACGACTACACTATTAATTGAAACAATAGCCAGGGGCATGCAAAACATTACTTAAACTACTCAACATGGAACTTATTTGCACTTTAAAGCTGAAATACATCACTTTCCCTGCAGCGTATTGTCACACTCTGCAAGTAATTACGGGCGGCTGGAGTCTGCAAAAAGGAAAATGTAACATTTCTACACAATCTGTGTGGAAAAACACATTCACATCTATCCTGTCCGTGCGCGGAGTCCAAAAAAACTGTAACTGCAATTTTTATTTCCCAAAGGACTTCCAAAACTGTTATCTGCTTCCTTTAAATGTTTCTCTTTATTAGATTAGGACACGTACATTTCAGTCCAAACTGGCTCTTCGTCAAGTACAGATAGTACAGAGAATTAATCAAAGTGGGAGTTCTTCTGTACCTAATAGAAAGCAAGTTTGGTTAGAAACATACTTTTCATAATGCAATAAAGAACACACTTTGAAGAGAGGAGATAACATTGTTGTAAGTCTTGTGGGAGATAGAAATGAGACATTTCTCACATGATTAAGCAGCATTCTAGAAATATTTCGATTATGTTTAGCGCAATAATCACAAAGAAAAATCAATCAGACACACAAACAAACAAACAAACATAACCCAGGTCAGAAAGGCTTATGAATTGTACCATCTTATGACAGATATGTACGTAAAACAATCTCCATAAACACAAAGGAAATGTCTTTTTATTTGTTAGACAGGAGTTTTTCGTATTCCTGTTTCCTATCAATTAGACGGCCTCATGAGAAAGAGACAGAGAGGTTGTTTCATCACACTGTACAATCAATGAAACGCAGGATCCGTTCCCACAGTGCTGACGACGTACACAGACAAGCCACCCACCCACACATCAGACCGCACAAACACACAAGTAAACACAACTACACGTATCAAAGTGGATGCTGCCTTGTAACCAAAAACCAGCAGACACAAAGAAAGATGATGGAGAATTTCTGATTCTGTGCGTTGGCAAACAAAACATGAGCACCTGGAGAAAAATATGGGAAATTGACATCAAAGTTCTGATGGGATGAAAACCTGAGAATAGTGCTGAGATTAACACTGAGGACAAGCTCTGTCCCGAGACTTCACACCTCTCCGTCACCATCCCACAATCCTGATCCTTCACTGACACAACCCTAACGCAGCAGCTTCCTGTCTGCTTCTACTGATTCATTTTGTTCTGCAAAATTTATTAGTGAATAATTGATTCAAGGATGGTTCTGTTTAGTGCTTGCACATTTTCTGCAAATCTTACGAATGTCACATTTCCACTACTGCATGGTACGGCACGGCACGGCTCTACTCAACTGACTCTTTTTTGGTTTTCCTTTAGCAAAAGTTGTGGCTAGTACCTGGTACTTTTTTTGGTACCACCTCGGTCGAGGTTCCAAACGTGCTGAGTCGATACTAGAAGGTGGAGTTAAAACACTGCAGACCACTGATTGGTCGGAGAGAATCGTCACTACACATCCTGCACAGACCCGCCATATTTAAATAGCCAAGCTACTGTCAATAGTGACTGCAATATCTTTATTTACTCAACCCAAAAATGTACAAACAAAACTATACCATACACTACGTCGTACTCTACACCGTACAATTGACGAAGTGCACACGCTCCTCTGTTTCGTTGCCAATGAAAGGATTCAGCAATTGTCACATTGAAGATGACGTCACGGCAGTTTCATGCGGCGTCACTACGGCGATCTGCTGAGAAACCCGCCTACCCTGAGTGGGTATAGGCATGAGACAATATGAAAATGATGCCATGATGCCATGATTATCCTGGCCAAAATAATTGTGATTCACGACAATATCCCGATAATCATCAAAATATGCTTAAAACCTCTTAAAATGGCACTAAAACATACTGGAACCACCTTTCATTTTGTTAAGAAACAATTATATTTATTGCATCACAGGTAGGACACATCTTTTTTAGTGAACGTCCTTTTAAGTGAAAAACAAAAACAATCTTAAATAAAGTAATCATAAATCATAAACACCCCCCACATGTATGAATGACAGCATGAATAAAGAACAAAACATGGTGTGAGTCTGATCTTTCTCACATGATGATTTCTTATATTTTTTAAATTCTATTTTTCACTTCTCCACCATGATAGAAAGCTAGACAGCTTTTTCAAGTGACTCATGTGAGGACATTCCCGATTATCCCGATAATGGAAATTCACCACAATCAAGTTATTTTTAGTGTTTTTTATCGTGATCTGCGATAAAATCCTGCTTCGTCCCGTCCCTATAAGGTAATATCTGCAGTGGAAAACAAAATAGAGAAAGTGAGTCAAGTCGAGTCGAACTATGCGGTGGAAATGAGGCATAATATCCATGATTGTTTTGGTAGCAACATAACACATGAGAAAATGAGAGATAACGAGAGAGAAACTGTTGGGTTTCTTAGGACGACAGAAAGGGCTGGTGCTGCAAAGAAACCCCAAAACAACCCTATATTTCTTTTATATCCTTGTTCGTTCCAGACAAGCTTGCTAAACGGTCCAAAATTCCTCCTGGGCATCAGGGGAGCAGTCTAATCAGATCTGGAGGAAACGTTTAGCCAGAGTTACGGCTGCTCAGAGGAGATTTTAAACAAGAGTTTCACTTCCTCTTTCCCACAAGAGTAACTTAAATATTTAATCAGTCATGTTTAATAAATAATGAACATTTGCACAGTTTGTCTTTTTTTGTGTATTTCTTATTCTTTTTCTCTCTATTTTACTTTCTCACTCTTATTGATTTAATTAAACATGCCATTTTGGAATATGAAGTCAACTTTTAATAGATTTAAACAAATCTTATCAAACCAAAACATACAAAACACCAGAAAAACGCCTTTCTGCCTTTCTCTCACAAGCCTCCACAAACTGATCGATAAGAGAGCGGACACAGACACACAAAAGAATACTGATCATCACTAATCCCTAATTTCTTTGAACATAAAGCTGAGACACACACACACACACACACACACACACACACACACAGATCGGTGTGTTAATTCTCCAGAATTAGCTCCATTGTGCCTCAGTCAATCAGAAAACAAGCACTAAGGCACATAAATGCAAAAAAAAAAGACTAAAAGACACATCTTCTCCAAGAATAAACCTATTACCTCGTGATCAATCAGAGAAACAACAAAGCTGATCGATTCTATCCATGTTGATGACAGCATCACTCAATTAGCCAGCACTTCTCACCAGCCAGAGCCAAATTACGCTCGTGATTCTATCAGCTAAAGCCTGCGAAGCCTCTCCCCTGAGAAAAGAGTACTGGTGTTTTTAAATGAGCCTCCACATGACAAAGAGTACTGATGAGTGAGATCTGAGTGAGCGAGTGTCAGACCGCACCTAGGGCAGGGATACTCGCTGCTTTTCCAAGCGAGAACAAAGATGTGTTCGCTATAAATATAAAACAACAGGCTCCTGACGTTCAGAGCACACACAACCTGCTTTTGGTTTACTGCCAGCTTGTTAAGATGTGGTCAAATAAAACTGCAGGTGCTAAAAGTCTCTAAAAGGTGGTTTGCCCATTTCAGTAGCTTGACAGTTGGGTAAAGTTGAAGAATTTCTAACTACGCCCACACCAAAGTTATCTTTTTTTCAGATATCTCTATCAGTGCTTTTATAAATTCACTCATTAATGGTGTACATCCAGTTCACTGATGGATCTCCATGACAATATAGCAGCATTGATTGGAAATGATAGAACTGCAAAGCCTGCAGGTATCAAAGTAAAAATTAACAAACATTTAAATTCCCTTTTAAATTATAATTTTTCAAAGACAGTACTGTAAGCTAAATTAATAGTGCAATGCAAACGTGCAACAACAACAAAAAACTTCCATTAGCTTTGTAAAATATTCAAGATTAAAATAAAATACAGCTGAAATTTACATCAGTGTTCATAAACTTTACATAAAGCTGCTCTAATCAATATCTTTTATATTAACAATGGATCATTTGACTATGTGTAATGTGAAAAGGGTCGCTCATAGTGACGAACCTACAGAGAATTATTAGTTCCCCTCAGCTCTACAGAGCTTTATACTGTGTTTCAGCTTAGTGGTTTGGTTTTCCAGCCCGCAACTTTACTGGTTTGGTTCACGGCTCTCATAGCGGCCGCTACAGGAAGCTGTTTTCAACCAAAACAAAGATCTAAAACTCAATTTACACTACCTGCCCAGCACCAAATAGCAGACAGACACAGTTAGCGACTAGCTGGTGAACAAATGGAGACCAAATCTGAGCTAATAGGAGAGTGAATATTGGACTCACATTCGCCAGGCAGTCAAAAACACGAATCCAAATGGATGCTTATGTTGCTCCATGCCTGTTGGATGAGTAAAATAAGCAACTGTTAGCTTACAGGTTTGCCACATCAACTTAAAAGTTGATATATGTGTCAGTGCTGTGCTTACAGCTTGTTTCTACCGCAGGTTTAATAAATGGGTGATGTGTAAAACTCACATTTAAAGCCACCTCATATTCTGCATACATTAAAAACATTGTCATTCACCTTAAAAGTGTTAAATGTGTTCATCAAACCAAAAACAAAGACGTGTGTGTCCTTCCAGCAGGGGGAATTAAAGCCTTAGTATTAAACTGACTTTGTTGTAACAACTACAACAAAGGTTGATGATATCATGTATCTATATATCATGTTGATGATATCTGTTTTAAGGTAATCAATACTGCCACAGATCAGCGTCTATTGGTGAAGACAAACAGACAAAGGGAAGACAGATAGAGAGAATAGATAGAAGAAAAGAGGGAGGGAGATAAGAGAAATTAGAAACCTATTTCCAATCAGAGAGGGAAAGTGTGTGTGTGTGTGAGTGAGTGAGTAGTGTGTGTGTTTTATGACACACTCAGTACAAAGGTCTAAGGCTCACCGATCAAAACATTACTAGAGGCCCCAATGCACACACACACAGGACGAAAGAAGTATATGTTTTCCCACATTGTCATGTTTTGAAGGCACTGAAACCTGCAGTAAACTGGGTTGGAAATTATCACCAGCCACCAACCAAATGCTGGTAAAATATGCAAATATGGCTGCTACAGTAGATCTGCTTCACTCACCAGCCAAAACAAATCTATTGAGTGGCTGGTAGATTTTGGAATCAACCAGTCCAAGTGGCGGTGGACAAAAAAGTTCATTTCTAAAACTGGCAGTAACCCCCCAACACTACACTCTCTCTGTACTGTATCACATACACACATATATATATATACACACACACACACACACACACGCACATGCACACGCACACACACACAGACACACACACAGGCCTGGCCAGTAAAGCTAATCTTCTTAGCAATCACAAGGTTTGACTGTTGTAACAGAACAAAGTTCACATCAACAACAGAGGTGGTATTTCTACCAATGAGCGAGAGACTGGGGAGGAAAAGAAACCCAAAGAGACAGATAAAAAAGAAAGACAGACAGACATAAAAGAATCACTTTACTCCTGGACTGAACCGAACATCTTTTCTCCCTGAGGACTTATTCTGTGGATTATCTCTCTACCTTTTGAAACCTGATGTGACACACCGACACTGACTGAATGCTAAAACTTTTAAAGTTAGGTGACTGTAATTGCAAAAACGTCACCTTTGACCTCCACTCAATTCCTGGCGACTGAAGACAAACTCACACGAGTGAGGACAACTGTCTGGACAACAATGTATTAGCTCATTGATCATATTTGGCAGACATCTGCGAGTCTTTTCCACTTCCATTTTCTACATCCATTCAAACCTGCGGCTTTGGGGAACCTGAAATCTGTAAGTAGATGTTTTTAAATATACCAGCTAACAACAGATGTGCCTTTAATAAATCAAGACTGTGTTTCCTGTGAGTGTAGCTACTTGTTATGGGACACGGTGACCCTGCATCAACGTGAATCTTTTTGTGTTTTTCTATTCAGACATTAAGGAAATGACACGTGACTTAACTATTAACAAAAATTAGAACAACCACTACTACAGCGCTTTGTTCTCAAATGTATTTCAATTGGGGCTAAGGAATATGTAGGCGTGACACATTTGCAACTAATGATTATTTTCATTGTCGATTAGTCTGTTGATTATTTTCTTGATTAATCGAGTTGTTTGGTCTATAAAATGCCAGAAAATAGTGAAAAGTGTGTTTTCCAAAGCCTAAGATGATGTCCTCAAATGTCTTGTTTTGTCCACAAATCAAAGATATTCGGTTAACTGTCATAGAGGAGTAAAGAAAACAGAAAATATTCACATCTAAGAAGGTGGAATCAGAGAATTTAGACTTTTTTTCTTAAAAAAATACTCAATTAAATTGATAGTTGACAACTAATCAATTAATCGTTGCACCTCTAATCAATTTGATGAAGTGCCCTTTTCTCAGGTTTTTAATATGCTGATTTTAGTAAAAACACACATCCCTGTCTGTTATTTCATTCATGAAAAAATGTGCTACCCCATAATATATATCAATTGTAATGTGAAATTAAATACACTGTGATTTTTACAGTATCCATATTGACCACTCCTATTGCTCCATGTTGTCTTCACCATCTTTCCTTAAAAAAATGACTCAAACCGATTAATTGATTATCAAAATAGTTGATTTGATTCATTTAATAGTTGACAACTAATCAATTAATCGTTGCAGCTCTAGAGATATGGTTGAAATAAATAGCATGATAAACATATTTACTCAAAATCAATGTAACAATATGTATGGGTAACCACATAGTTACATCCAACTGATGTGTGAGGTGTTAGGTGACTTCAACAAAAATGAAAATTAAGTCCTTATGTCTCACACCACATTTTAAAGGATATTAAAAAAATATGTCATCACCACTGAAAATCAATAATCCGATGCATTTTCGTCAATTCCTACCCGGTTTCCACAAAAGTTATTCAGTATAGTTCATATCAACATAATAAAGATGACACCTAGAGTTTCTACACTTAATTGTAAGACATTGTGAAACTACTATAACTACATTATAAATGTGTCACACTCTGACTCCTTTCCTTATCTAAAAATCACTGTTACAATACTCAAATTACTCCAGGTGATTAAAACTACACTCAAAAGTATTTGCTTTTGTTTTGCTTAGTAACCTCTATTTGTATTTGTAAGTTTATTTTACTGAACTTTAAAGGATTTACTCCCACCCTTCTGATCTTTTCAATTAATATATCTCAACATGTACTGTAGGTAGGACCTGCTTCACCTTGAAATACAGTAATGTATAGGCTATTAAAACAACTGTTATATGTGACATAATAGTCTAAGAAACATTTAAAGCTTTAGCCCCAGTTTTAATCTTGGTACCAATAGCCTAGATGTCTTTGGATCTTCACATCACTAAATGAATGCTTACTGAAGTGTTATCTGATTGTGCCTCAGGTATCATGTCATCATATTAACCCTGACTTCCTCTCTCTTCTCCATTTGCTTCCTCTCATGCAGGACAGGGGCAGCATGGAGGTGCTGAGCGGGCCCTGGGCTGATTTGGCTCTGTTCCTTCGACAGATCATCTCGCAGACGGACAGAAAGACGGACGGCTTTCCTCCTCTCTGGCTGTTTGGCCTGCTGCTGTTCTTGTCTGTCTGTCTGCTGCTGCTGCAACTGATTATCTACCTCAGCTGGAAACTCAGACAGGGTAGGCATGTCATTAACTTTACATGTCTAGCCCATGTCCGCACGTACTTGCTATATGTTATATTTATGGTGTTGTGTAGCTAAATGGATACTGTAGGGAGATGTCTTTCTTCAGGGTCAAACTATAAATATATACACTCATCACTACGTCGTAAAGATTTCCGCACACTCCTAAATTGAGATTTCATTGCGTGCTATAAATCGCTATAGCCACCACTACACACCATGCCAATGTCAAGAAAATATTCTCATTTCATACCAACATCCACAGCAAAATAAAACATGAATTGCACCATTGTACAGTATCTGCAAACACACGCAGGCAACCAACAGTGGCTTGTAGAAGTCTCATATCCACGTTGTTTTTTGAACAACACCTGACAGCTCATGTCGCTCCCAGGTAGAAAAAAATGTCTAGGGGCCACCGAAACTAAGCTATACTCTAAATAATGGAAGACATCCAAAATAGGCTCCAAGAAAAAGAAAAGAAAAACTTGGCAAAGTGACATTTTTTAGGATGAAACTGAATTTTGACTGTGAAGATACTGATCACTGAGGCAATTAGCTATACTGGCCTGGTTTGTGTGGATGTGGGAGAGATAGAGTGTGTGTGTTAAAGAGGGTTACTGAAGGAAAACCTTGGAGAAATTGCTTTTCTTTCATCTGTGTGTGTGTTCTCTAATAACAAGCGTTGTTTTGATAGGTGAACTTAACCCCCTTTGTGCTTTGCTTTGACATAAAATACAGACACACTTAGTTATAGACGCATCCAGCAAAGATCATGGGTCGACTTTCATCATCCGCTCCCAATATTACAAGATATATGAAAGTGAAGATTACTTTTATGTAGACTTTCTTTAGATTAGCCCCCAATTTGTGATTAAAAGCTGTTAGTGTTAAGATAGCTAACGTTAAAGCTGACAATATTGATTTTGGGATGAGGTCATCATGAAGAGGAGCTGGAACTTTACATCCAAACTTTAAAATTACAATTATTGATTAAAGGGACTGTTTGTAACTTCTTACACGTATAAATCGATCCGGGTCGGTGTCCCATGCGTGTGGCTACGCTGTTCAGACTCAGACTCCAACACAAACTACACAGAAGCACCAAAACCACAAAGTTATATCTAGTGAAGACCGTCTGTTAAACAGTGTTGGCCGCGGTAGGAGGACGCGGGGGAGACCGTAGCTTTGGTCTCCAGGGCCGGAGTCTCTGCTGTACTCTGCTCCGCTGCCTGCTTGCCTTCATTCACACAGCACGCTCGGTCTCGCTCTTTCGCTCCAACTTACGTGCATGCGCGCACACTCCACACTGCAGAAGAGTTAGTAGCTCTGAGAATATCTAGTGAATGTACAGTGGATGTTTGTGCAGAAATAAATGCTGCAGCTCCTCCAGACCAACAGAGGTTTTCCGTGTCTTGTGAAGTGACGGGGCTCCGCAGTGAGAAACGTTATCGTCTCCGACCAAAACTCCGGTGTCTCCCCTGTTCCCTCCGACTGCGGTCGGGAGGCTGAAGCAGGAAATGCCAACACTATGATCAGCACTGATTCATGGAGAGACCTTCGTCTGGTCAGCTAACATTACTGCCAAGCAGGTGAAATATAGAGTGATATTGTGGTTTTAGCTGACGTGTGTCGCCTCACTGTTTTGACCGATGCTCGTTCATGTCTATGTAGAGCGAGCAAGTGTGAGCCCGACGCTGACTTTCTTTGACTTAACGGTCACAGGTGTCGCTGTTAACTAGCATTTCTGATTCTTACAAACAGTCCCTTTAACTTCTTCTGTAGGGATGCATGGGCTTGAATCAATGAACAAGGTAGTAAAGCCAGAAAGCTGCTGTTTATTCTGAGGCCAATTATAATAAATTAGGACCAATCTTACACCTGCAGTTTACGGTTTGTCACTGGTACTCAAATGAAAGAAGACTACTTTCTATGAGAAAGAGAAGTTCAGTGTTTTACTGACTATGAGAAATATGTCTAAAGTTTCATTTCAGGTGGTGTAATTGACACAGTACTTTATACCTTTAATATAAACTCACTCAGTAATGTGGTGGTGCCTCCTTGATGCCTTTTTCAGGTTGCATTTTTGTGCGGAGACATCCATCCTTCGCCAAACCACAGGGAGATTCCTTCAGCTTGTAAAACATTAAAAGACATCCTTTCCCCTTTTCTAATAAAACAGGCCCATTTGCAGCAACAGGGAGCAAACAACATAACATTAGTAAACTAGTTAAACTCTAAAAGTTAAAAACAATGGGCTAGAAACTAACATTGAATAGTTATATTCACTAATGATTAGCTAGAGTGGTTAGGCTACATTTTAAGAGCTAGCTGTTAGCTGTTAGCTTATTACCTGCTGACAGTCACCTGTAACCATGACTACAAGGTGAAGAGGAGGAGTCAAATGAGTGATTCTCACTGCGCACGTGCAGACAGTAAACTAGCTTTTTCAATTACAGCTTTTGCAGACCTAAAAGCCAAGGTGACTGCTTATATCTATGGCTTATATACCATGACAGTGACCACCTAAATCCTTAGTTAACTAGTCATTGATCAAAGTTTTAGGCAACTGTATAACTAAAGCAGTTAAACCTGCAGTAGGCAGAATATTTTTGGCATCATTGGGCATAAATTCCATAATAACCTTTCAGCATATTGTCATTCAAGTGTTCTGAGAGATAACTAGACTTCTGCACCTCCTCATGGCTCTGTTTTCAGGCTTTAAAAAATCTAGCTCGTGACGGGAGACTTTGGCCAATCACAGGTCATTTCAGAGAGAGAGAGCATTCCTATTGGCTGTGCTCCGGTCATGTGACCGGAAGTTGGCGTTCCTTCATCAGATTTCACAATGGCAGTGGTGTCACAAACTTTAATATAATATTGATTCATATTTGATCAGCGCTGCCTAGTTTGACCGTTTGGTCGGAGTTCGCGAGTGATCGACAGCCGGCTCTCATAGACGGCAGCTGGACGGCAGACCTCAAATCAGCTCTCCCTGGTTGTTTTCCTCTGGTATGTGAAATCTTGCGGATGCCGTTAGGAGCACCGGAGGACACACATTTCATGTCCTACTGTCACAAGTTAGTGATCGTTTTAATCATATCGACTTTCTTAATCATATTTGCTCCAATCTCGCCTACTTCAGCTTTAATAAGTGTTTTGAGAGATAAACTAGACCTCTGCACCTCCTCATGGCTCTGTTTTCAGGCTTTGAAAATCTAGCCCGTGATGGGAGACTTTGGCCAATCACAGGTCATTTCAGAGAGAGAGAGAGAGAGCGCATTCCTATTGGCTGTTTATTCAACGGAGGCAGCTGTCAATTACTCGCGAACGAAGATGCTTCTGAAAACATTTGAGGCGAGAAATAGGCATTACAGTAAGAGAATATTGATTCATATTTGATCAGCGCTGCCTAGTTTGACCGTTTGATCTGAGTTTGTGAGTGATTGACAGCTGCTCAGAGACGGCAGACTCCAGCTCGGCTCTGATACGTTGTTTTCCTCCGGTCTATGAACTCTTTAGGAGCACCAGAAGACACAGAGACACATTTCCGATTACCTGTGTCGTGCACTACTGTCAGGATATACCGTTTTATAAAAATAACTTTTTTTTTTTAAATCATATTTGCTCCATTTCTACCCACTGCTGCTTTAATGCTTCAATGACTGTGTTACCAAATCTAGGCTAGCCAAAAAAACAAACTTTGGCAACAAGTATATTGATAAGACTATAATGCATGTAATTAGTTTTTTGTGACCCATTTCGTATAGACTATGTTTCAAACATTGCTCTTTTCCTTTCATCCACAGTTGAAGCTGATCTGTCGGGGTTTACCCAAGACAGAAGTGCCATCTATGGGCAGATATACAGAAATACACAGCAGAGGAGAAGGAGCATTGGGTCGCACTCTCACACCTGACAGGACACATACATACTCTTCATCAACAGACCTGACACTAAAAAACCTGCTGAAATGAACACTTTTCTGATTGTTCCAAGCAGTCCTGCCAGTCAACACGAGTATCTCTACAGAGCAATGTGAACACCAGCAGGGAGGGACGTATCTCAGGCATAATGAAGGTGCCTTTAATAAGATGAATGTTGAAGACTGTCAAGAAAATCATCATCCGTTATGGAAGATCTGTGAAAACTACTCGTCTTTTGTCAAAACCCCCAGGGACATCTGGAAGTCATCAAGACGACTGTCTATAACCTTCTCATTTTATGAAGCTAAAGGCATCTCTTAGAGCTGTATTTATTTTTTACCCTCTTGTTTAAGCTTAAGGGCAAAGTTTGAAGTGATTTCTTTTGTATGACAGTACAACTATGTTTCATTATTCGCCTACCTGAACCAAAATGAATAGATACTGGTTCATTTTATAAACATTAACATTCAGTATTTAAGCTTTCATCAATAAATAAAGCAACAAATGAACGAAGAAACAGATTTCAGAGTATAACAATCCTTTATTTAAACAGTGTTACACAGGGGAGGAGTGGCTGTGCGTGGGGGGACACAAGACAATTAAGCTGCTAGATAGAAAAACCCTACCGGTGATCATTGGTTGGCTAAAGAGGGAACGATGAGGCGGCTGCGGTTGGTTTTCCAAAATGTGTTTCTTTACAAAGTTCAAAATGGTGCTGGTATTAATTGTCTCATCTGTGGTATAAAGCCTGAGATATAACTGTAAATAAGGTGGTCCAGTTATCCTTTGCCATTTAAAACATTACTACTACTTCATCATGTTTTTAATTTAATGTAATCTAACGGCAATATATTGTTGTATTTTCCACATGGCATTGCCCTCCATAATATTGAGATCCCTGACAGTTTTGAAATCAGCTGGCGTAGAATCATCATCAGTTGCCATGGTAACAAAACTTTCAACTGTCTGTGCTGTTTTTTTTATCTTAATAAAAGTTACTGATGGTTACTGACATTCATTTGTGGTATTATTTTTTTGTATTAACTTCAAATAAAAATTTTGCGCTACCAACATTTTGGAAAACCAGACCTGGCAACCCC
>CAKAOI010047806.1:18796-43482 GCA_916701655.1 Sebastiscus albofasciatus
CCAGAGACCCTCGAAAAGAGGTTAAACCTGGGACTAAAAGTACAAAAAAAAATGGTGGCAGAAAAATTTGATTTGTAGTGGTGTTCCTTCAATGTCAAAAACACTGTTACAATATTAAAAATTACCAAGAGGGCGCACACAATAAATCCCACCTTTCGACAACTAGATCACAGAGAAAAAAGACAACGAATTATGAGAAAAAATCTACAAATATAGTTGTTGTGATGTAACCGATGCTTTTTGAAAAGTTTTGGAACAAGCTGCCTCGTGTTGCACGGTTTATTTCAAAATGTTTTTCTGTTGCTTTTGTCTCTTTGCAAAGAGGGTTAGAGGTTAAAGCTTTCCCCCTCATCTGGAATGTAATTTTGCTGCATAGTAGAGGTCAGACCAGTGTTTCCCAATAGAAAGCCTAGACAATACCACTCCACTGTCTGGACGTGCATCAGCCCAGAAAGAAAAAACCTTAACCTGTTTTCAAATGTGGAGAATATGTTAATATTTCTTCAATAAAAAAAAAAAAAAAAAACTCCAATTCAAAATCCCTCCATAATCCAGTCAGATTGGAGGGTTAAGATAGATCTAGGCAGGTACAGGTGGAATGTTTTCATATTAATCTGTGGCACTTCTTTGCTTACAAAACAGTTCAATTTCAGGAGAATGTGTTTTGTTTTGCGCAGCTCACACTGAACATCTGCGTCGACTAAATGCGTCAGACCGAGCGCCTCGTTCTAACCCATTTAATGCGACTAATATTTACACACAAAGTCACATTTTTGTGGAACATTTGGGGTAAAAGGACACCGACGATTGAATAAAACATCAAAAGCTTCCATTTGGGGGGGTTTCAAGAGCACTTCAAACCCTTGGATACACTTCCCTTTAAGATGCATTTCACTGTTGTGTTGTAACTGTTTCCACGTGTGTGTGTGTGTGTTTGTAGTGTACCGGCAGAGTGTTTTTGTGTGTAATACACACGACTGAATGTAAATTTGAAACAAATCAAAAATAAAATCACTTTAATGCTGAAGAATATTTGGTTGCAGTGAAAACAGTTACAACACGGCCGGGCGTCGGGTCGAAGATAATCTCATCTAGACGTACTGTATGAGCCGAGATAATCCGTCATCTACACACTCTCAAACCAATCAACACAGTAGCCTTCTATCTAGACTCACTCAAGATGCTCTTGCAAGATAACAAAATGTGTGAAGACATGCTGAATTGAATCCCAGATCTCATTATTTCTTAGCAGGGTTTGTTGGCATTATCTAGTCTGGTATGAAAAGAAGCCGGGAGTGAAATTAAGTGCTGAACTACGACGACAAACAGGCTCTGATGCAGAGTTAGCAAACTGGTAGAAATCCCATTATTATGAATTTTTGGGACAAAACAGTTTTTCAAGTTGTTCCAACTGTGAGTCCTCATTTTGGTACCTGTGCTTAAATTACAGATTGTGTATTAAGCATTGCCCCCTAAGAATATTAAAACAGCTTTAACTCACTTCAGGATGCAAAAAAATAACACGAGTGAAACAGGCCAACATGCATCTAATTCTTTCTCACTCCCAAGTTGTTAGCGGGCGCTACACGGCGCCACCTCTAATCTCCCAATTATCCTTCAGTTCACTGGTCCTCTCTCCCAATCATAAGTCAGTTTACTGCTTCCCTGTGGCCCAATAGGAATGGCTAGTGTCGTACAGTGGGCGGACCCAGGGAGAGCGTTTAGCTACTGAAAAAAAAAGCTGCATTACTGCTCCCATCTAATAACCTTCATCTTTACTGTACAGAAAGTTGTATACACCAGCTTTAAAGTCAGTTCATTTTCAGTCCATTTAGTAAAAAATGAATTATAAAATACAGTAAAACTTACAGAATTAATTCCACCTGCATTATTGGGCTTAATTAACGTCACTGAAATAAGATTCCCCACCTACTGTAAATGGTAAAATGACGTCTCTTCTTGGGAGTAAAAAGCGAATTGAACTGAAAATGAACTCACTCCGCCGCCAGTCAACACACGAGGAATGTGGATGAATAATAACTATACTTACAGAAAAAAAAAACAAGACAGAATCATAAAAATTCAAAAACCTGGTTGATTGTTGATTTATTTTAAGTTACAGCTCCCTGTTTCCTGTAACTGTTAGTAATAAAATGTGATTTATGTGACACGGCTGGCTCTACCATTCATTTCACTGTGAATGTGTTTTAATAAGACTGATTTTGTTACACTGTTATACTATTTTACTCTCCATTTACAACATAATGAAGTGAGGGAGGGAGCTGTAATTTAACAAATTACTTCTTTTTTTTCTCTTTTTTTAGGAATGCACCAATACCACTTTTCCACTGCTGATACAGTACAAAAAAAAAGTACAAAACTTAGGCGTCAAATTAATTACTTTTTGACAAAAATGATGAAGACGCGTTCTTCTATTTGAGATCGCCTGCATCTTTTTTTATCAATGAAAAAAAAAGCTACATTTGTTTTGTAAGTGAGTGAATGAGTTATTGAAGGTCACAGTTACTGGTGAATTAATCAGTACAACGACACGATAATCGTTTGTATCTCATCAGGATTGGTTATCAGTGCATCCCTGTAGCTTTTTAAATTTGCAATGACATGACAGACACTACCTCTCTTTTTTGTAAAACAGTTAAAAGAAAAAAAAAAAAGCACTATTAAAAAATAAAAACACGCTACAAATGTTAAGCTAACAAAGTGGTTCTTTTTTGTTCCCTCGTGAAAGAGCGAGGATGTTATTTTTCTTTTTCTTGGTTTTTTGGAGTGAGGGATTCAGACGCACCACAGACATGTAAGAAAGACTCTCCCGTTTTGTCTAACCCTTCTCCTTCTGTCTTTCAGCTCTTCTTCTCCTCCTCCTCCTCCTTCCTCCTTCCTCCTCTTCAGTCAGTCAAGGTTGGTTGTCGTAGGGTGATGGGAGGTCGTTCGACGTCAGAGAAAACTGTCACGATGGGCCCTTCAGCTCTGGGAAAACAGAGGTGAAGGCAGTCAGATTGGGTGGTGTGATGATTGGCGCTCAACATTACTCAAAATATTTCTTTTGTACTCCGCACACGGACCTCCATCAGTCGCCTGCCTACCTTCCTAAATTTAATATTCCTTTCTCTTCCTTCACACTGCGATGATGGCGGATGCTTTTAGCAGTTTCATGTGTGGGAGCTTTTGTTCCATGTCATTAATTTTTGGTAAATATGCACCCCCCCACTGTTAATAAAGCCCTCCGATATTACTTTCAACGTGAATAATAATAATAATAATGAGTTACTATTATTATTATTACCTGAGTTCAGTCAATCCTCCTCCTCAGCCAGTTCAGTTTCTTTATGAACCACCACTCTGGTAACAGACATGTCAGGATGTTGCTCTTTGGCCTCCTTAATGGCCTGGGCCAGTGCCTGCAGTAGCGAGGGGCAACCACACAGTGGCAGCACCGAGCACAGCGGGCAGTGGAGGAGGTGAAGGGAGGAGAGGGGACGAGGAGGAGGAGGAGGAGGAGGAGGAGGAGGAGGAGGGGGAAAAATGGTGGAGTTAAATGAAAAATTAAATAAGAAGAAGCATAAATAAAATGACAACAATGCTGGATTTACGATCGATGTGACTGATTGTGCCATTTTACTTCTTTGGGTTAACTGAATGTTTAATGAGGGTGATGAAGTAAACTGGATGAAGTAAAATGGCTTCAGACACATCGAGTGGAAAAAGAATTATTTAAAATAAATCCCATTTCTGACTCAAAATAAATGTAAATCCAGCGAATCAAACAAGACAGGCAACTTAAACAAACCAGCGGATGAGGGATCATGCATAAAGATCCAGACCTGAGTAAAAAACGTTTTTTTCTTAGTCAAATATTTGAGATGTTTTGAGGGCGCTACATGCATCTTGACACCAAATATCCTCTCGAGGAAGCCACCCATAAGTATCAGCAGATTCACTTTCAAATATCTGAAATGTCTTTAAATTAATTTTTTTATCAGGTCTTCAAACAAACTTAGGCCAGAGTTTATAAATCTTTATTTTTTTATCAGAGCAATCTGTGTGTATATGGGCAATGAGACATTTTATATTGATTTGAGAGTGTTCGTACCCATATTGGGTGAACAGTGTAGGAAGTGTACTCCATTTTAAACCCACTCTCCCATTTCTAGGAAAATGCATAAGTGAAACAGGCCTGGCAGAATGGTACGATTACTCCTACAATATGGGGACCAAGGGATTAATATCTGTCTAATATTAGGATGTAAAAATCCTCAAATTAAAGCAGATCCAATATGCTTGTTTACAGAACAAACACTTAGAAGAAATGTCAGTGGCATTGCCTAAATACACTTGGACTGCACTAACTGAGATGTGTAGATTTAGCATGTAGTATTCATCACATCTGGGACAACAAAAACAATTTTTTTTTTGTCATTGTGAAAATCTGACAATCAAAGACAAAGACAGAAAATCAAACTAACCAAGACGAGCAACAAAATCAGACACGGCATGGCAAAAACAAAAAGGTTAAGGTGCCATTTTCTAGATGTATGGATGAATGATGCAGCAGATCAGAGCCAATGAGTGGGACTAATGGCATGTGCATTCAGACTGCCAGCAACATGATAGACATGTCACCAGATGTCTATTTGTTCCCTCAAGCAACCTGTTAGTATTCTTCAGCAGCATCATTTCCCCTAAAAAAAAATGTCTTTTAATTCTAAAAACAACCAGCCACATTTGGTCAGAATAAAACGACCCATCAACCTAGTTGCTGAAACACCAAACAAGGCGTAGGGACACGCTGCGGGACTGGAAAACTGACCTGGTCGTGGTCGATATCGCAGTCACCAGTGATGACGATGCGCTTCTCGATCCTCGTCTCTGAGAGGCCGCCCTTTAACGTCTGCAACGAAATACACAACAATGTTTTGACGCCTGTCATAATGGGTTAATGATGGCCCAGGTGCTGGTGGGATACGGCTGAGTGGCTAGCGTTGTCGTGACAACATGTCAAAGCAGATAAGAGAGAAACATCACACGACTGAGAAAATCAATTTTAACAAATAAACATCTGTTTTCTCTCTCCCGTCTGTTTGTCCAGTTATCTTTAGTTAGAATAATTAACACCCCTTTTAGTTTACATATATATATATATATGTTTGTGTGTGTGTGTGTGTGTGTGCATATACTGTAGGTAAATATGGATGCATGCATGAATGTATACTGTATATGCACAAATATGAAGTAAGTTTTTTTTTGTTCTCTTTTTCTGTATGAATCACTGGGTGAATAAAAATAAATATAATAATATTAATACCCGTAGTTATAATAATAATAATAATCATAATCATAATGAAAATACATGTAAATATATTGGACATTTTGTGGTTGTACAGATTCTGGATTTTATTGCAATAAAAATCCATTTAAAAAAAAAGAAATGAAAAATGACAGAAGAGTACAAACACTGTGGTAGGGCACCATGATACAGCATGCACAGGTGCTATGGTAACCTAATACTGTATATACATTTTATACATCAATGTGTATGATACGTTACGTTACATAAAACTGGTAGGGAAGTGTGTGTGTCTGTACCTTGGTAATGTGTGTGGTCGTGGTAGTACACAGAGATTCAGAGGTGATTGTCTGAGCAGTCATCAACACGCCGGGCTCGCCTTCGCCGTTACCATCCAACTGATCACAGAGGAAGATGAAGAGAGATCATTAGCTGTGCATTAACATTAGGATATATCCCCGCTGGATGTTTGATGTTCAAAAAAAAAAAAAACTTTTCTCACAAACTTAAATGAAATGATTTCCCCTGGGGAAGAAGGAATGAAATAACGTCTGCATGCATGCTGTTTTCTAGGGAGGAAGCTTTTTGGGACATGCTTTCAAACAAAAGCCTTAAAAATAATGATGAAATCTAAAAACACAAATATAATAATGACACACGAAAAAGGACAAAATGAACAACAGCTCCCTGTGTTTCATTAGTGTGCACCTGTGCGGCTTCGTATGTGATGGTCTTGGTTTCCGTATGTACGATGGGCACTTCTTTTGTAGCTATCTCAGTTTTCTGGGCTGCAAACGTGTCTGATATAGTCACCATTTCTGTCTTTACCACGGGTGGCTGGGGAGGGACGAGAGAGAGAAGTGAGGGGGGGAGGATTGATGACAAAGAGGGTTAATACATTAAAACCTGAGACAGTTAAGGAAACATAAAGAAACATGTTGGTATCCATGCAACCAGCTTTGGAAATTCACTTCCAAGTCAATCAATTCATAAAGAGTTTTGTTTTTGTGCTTATTATTATCAAATGAAGTATTTATCGTATTGAAATTGAAGTGATTCAGCTGTTCCACACACACACAGTGGTAACACATAGCAGCAGTTGTAGATGTATAAAACATAAATACATGCGAGTAAATGCAGCAAAATTCATGCAAAAAAAGATATCAAGAGCTTCCAAAACTCATGCGAGTCAACATCACAAAACCCACAATACGACGCCAACGACTACTTCCAGCAATGCACAAGCAACAGCTACAACAACAGCAGCACGACTACAAAACAAAAAACATCTTTGGTGTTCAACGTGCAAACTCAAAAGTACGACACAAACCACAAACATGCATAAAACATGAGCCCATAAAAGAACACAACAAAAGCGATGCTCAAATGACTGGCGAACAAAGACGGCGATTGATATGTAAACGAGCATGCGGAAAAGATGACATTCAGATGAGGCGGGGTGGCATTTCCCAAAGTGGTTGGCAATGATGATTTCCACAATACCGTTACCACGGTGACCGTGACAAGCCAATTGAAACGCTAACAGAGAGAGAAGCATCACTGCCAAACACGTGGAGGAGGATACGCTAACACACACACACACACACAAGCAAACACACAGGCACCAAAAGGTGAAACAATACGGCATGCGGAGCAAAACAAAGCGTCATGCATTTCCCCACTTAGGCCCCATTTACTTCACAACACTAACATACGATGCAACACACCACACTATGTGGGGCAGGAGTGAACTAGGCATGTATGAAGTATGATGATAACACAGAAATTAAAATGTATGAATGAACATAAAAGACTGAAATGAACTATGAAGTGGATGGTAACTTTGACACCAAAACACTGGTGATGAATTGTATCATCACATGACTCCTGAGTCTGTTTTAACTGTACTTCTTTCATCACAGAACAAAGATGAGTGTGAGGATGTACATGGGGCTTAAATATTCACGCAAGCAGGAAGGAAACCGGCACTGTGGTAAGCAGGAAGGAGGAAAAAATGTGGGTGTTTTCTACAGTTGGTAGGAGGGGGTCAAAGCTCCGGGGAGAAGCTCCGCAGTCGGCCCAAGTGAAGACTTTACCTCAGAGCAACAAATAACCTGTGGCCGGGGTTCCGCTTCGACCAGAGAGGCTTCTCCGTTCATTTTAGGCTCTTCCTCTTCCTCTTCCTCCTCGGTGACGACCGTCCCAGTCACGCTCTCCTCGGGCAGCAGGGCGTGACCGTTAGGAGCTTCGTCAGGTGTTATCATCGGGTCGTCTGTGCTTTCTTCTGTCTCCCTCTCAGCTTTTTTCTCCTCCTCTGCGTTCTTCTCTGCGTCCTCGTTCCTGGATTCCTCTTCCTCTACAGGTTGGCTGACTACAACAGGAAGGGAAGGAGCATCTGTAGCTGTCACAACCTGCTCCTCCGCTGTCTTCTCCTCTTCCTGCTGCTCTTCCTCCTCTTCCTTCTCCTCTGGTATTTGCGTATGGCAGATGGAGACGTTCGGATGGTACTCCGCTTCTTCTTCGCTCTCGCTTTCAGATGAAACGCTCTCCTGCTTCGCCGCTTTCGCTTCCTCCGCTACCACTACTTCTTCTTCTTCGACCGTTACTGCCTGCTCTCTTGTTGTTGTTTCCTGCTCTGCAGGCGGACCGGCAGGGTCGCTGGTCGTAACCGTGACAAGTCCAGGTTTGGGCGCTACGGAAACCTCTTGGACGACAACGGTTTCCTCGATTTCGACTTCGGTTGTCTATACACACACGCACATACACACACACATGTACACGTAGTGCACGGGACGCACGCAATGAGGTGCACACACATACACAACAAACGCATGGGGACAAAAAGAAGCATAACATGATCATTGAAACATAAATAGAAAATTAACAAAAAATAATATAATACGCAACAGAAAATCAGGAATCAAAAGAAGATGAAGATGATCAAACTGTGGACAAAGAGGGACAAAGATGTAAGAGTGAGAGGAAGACAAATGAATAGTCAAAGAATGGACGGCTGTGGACATTTCGAGCTGCCAGTGGAAAATGGAGGTGTGAAGGAAACGGTAGATGAAAAAGCGTCATGAACGGAAGGCTGGATGGATTAATAGGAGAACGTTAGGAGCACCTTAGCAGGTTCTTTGGTGTCAGAGATCGTGTTATCGGCAGCAGCTGCTTCTGTTTCGGGCACACTCTCCTGCGTGACAGAGAAGTTACCGGGACAATCATCAATCACACACCAGCAACGACATCATCATTGTTAACTTAGCGATATTGTGATGCTTGTTATGACAGCACGGGGGGGTCGGAGGGAGGATTGAATGTGTTAGTTGGATTCTCCATCCTTCTTATCTCCCTCTCCATCCCTGGTGGACGGTATCTCATGCACAATCAAGTAGCAAGATCGTTGCAGCAGGCAGTGAAAGAGACGGGATGAAAGAAGAATAGAAAATAGAAAGATCCATGGAAAATAGATTGAAGAGAATATCCCATCAATGAACACAGAAGCTTATCTTAAAAGATAAAAAAGATAAAAAAGAAGCATGGCATTGGAGTCAGCACTTTCTTTTAGATGGTGATGATCACAGAAAACATGGCACACCATAATGAATTTAGTGTAAACTTTGAAATGTCTCGTGTGCCATTTTAGTCTTTTTTTTAAAGGAACAGTGTGTAGCATCTGGCGGTATCTAGCGGTGAGGTTGCAGATTACAACTTCTCCCGTGTGCCGAGCGTTTAGGTTTGCTACGGTGGCTGACGCGAAAACGCGAATGGCCCTCTCTAGAGCCAGTTGTTGCAAGAGTAGAGTGTTTAGAGTGTGTGTGTACGTAGGTAGTGAGTGGTGAAGCAAGAGCGAGAGAGAGAGAGAGCGGCGACGGGAGCGAGTAGCATTATCGACTCCGGCACAAGCAGGAAAAGTTAACAGAGTTTTGTTTGTCCATTCTGGCCTGCTGTAGAAACATGGCGGTGCAACTTGGCGGACTCGTGGAGAGGACCCCGCTCCCTATAAAGATTTATTACACGGCTTTGTTAAATACTCGATTCTGATTGGTCAATCACAGCTTTCTAAGGTAATTCTTTATAACAGACCGTTGCTATGGACGCAGTTCTGATGTCAGACTCTGGCATACCATTTTTGTGTCAAATTATTGCTTTCCTAAGTAAGTAGCCGTGTAATAGCCGGGATAATGTACAGCTAGCGGGTCATTATTGTGAAATAAACCCCTTACATAAACGACTCATTCTAAGGCAACGATTCTTATTTTAAGGTGATTATACACTTAAGAAAACATACTTATTAATATTATATTCCATTTCTGCCAATAGATCCCCACCTAAATGCTACACAATGTTCCTTTAAGTGTGATGCAAAATGCTGCTTCAATACCTGCTTCGTTTTTAGAGTTATTTTTTCCTAAAGGAGCTGATAAATAAGAGATTTAAAAAAAGAATGGAGCCGATTGTTGCATTTGCATTCAATCCTCACGCATTACCATCACAAAAACAAACAAGAGGAGGCCCTAACATCCATGGCATTCACAGCTGTTAGTTGTTTCAGATTAGATTTACCATGCCCATTATTCAGGATGAATGGTCCCTGACACTAAACCACTACCATTCATCCCGCATCCACACCAGGCATTATGGACATCGCTTTAGTGCAGTGTGCGGACACATCTGGCAAGCATCTTTAATTTGCTGAGACATCTGAATTTACTTTCAATGACTGCATTGAGAGTAAACCGACTCCTAAATGTTCAGTAGCAGCACCTCGGTTGCAGAGAGTGGAGCAGTTGGGGGGATAAGAAGCCCGTGCGGAGCAGCGGTGGAAGTAGTAGATGTGGTTATATCAGCATCTAGAGTTGGTTCGGGGATACTGCAGGTTGATGGAGCTGAACAAAAGCCAGTGCCAGAGTGTCTACTGAAAAGTACAGAAGCTATCTCCTCTTCAAGGCTCTACAGCAACACACAAACACACACAGAAAGCAGAGAGGAAGAGAAAAAAAGGGCAACTTTTGAGAGAGGACAGATAAGAAAAGAAATCCCCAAGACATAAAAACCAACATACAGAGGAAGTTCAGCATACGTTAAATAAAGAGCAGCCATGCTTTACATCTAGTAATGAAGATCAGAAACCAGCAGAATATCACATCGTAGACAGAATAAACAGAATAAAACCCTTGTACTGCAGGAAATGTATGTGATGTAAAATGTGATGCGAGTCCAGCTGAAAAGGGGCAAAGAATTGGAGCAGCCTCCTACAGAAGAAAAACCCATATAGTCCACCAACAACAGGTCATGAAAAAAGACCACCACGGCAAAAGCATCAAATGAAAATGCCCACTTAAGAGTAAGAGAGGAGAGGAGTTTTAAATCAGGTGCACACACACACACACACACGATGTACTTCTCTCTACCAAAACCACATTGTTGGTTCTTTGCAACAAACAATTTTGAAGCACTGCAATTACCTGCACAGAGAGCATTTCACTTGAACAATGCTTCTTTTGTGTGACACAGAAACATCCAGACAGACGTACCACTTGCTGTTGCTGTTGGATACGTATCGTTGTGGCGGGAGAGGAGGTGAGACGTTTCTCCCACTGGTTGGGCTGAGGAGGAGAGGGAGGCGGCGCCTCCATAAAGGAGCGTTTTAGCTGGCTAATGCTAGCTTGGTGTTTCAGAACGTCTTCTTGGGTCTTATCATGGTCCTGATGAGGGAGTGGAGGGGTGAGGGAAGAAGGGGGGAGGGCAAGGGGGGGAGGGGTGGTGAGAGTAAATGAGATAAGTATGGATGAATGAGGGATGATGGGTGGTAGGGAAAAGAGGGGTGGGATCAAATTTGGGATGTAGGAACATAGGATAGATGAGGGGTGAGGGTGAAAAAAGGGAGAGGAGAAGGAGAGGAAAGAAAAAGATAGATTGGAAGAAGGAGGAAGAAAAACATGAATGATAATAGAGGGAAGGTAGTAAAAAAAAGAGGGTTAAAAGGAAAGATGGTAGGATGATGAGAAAGATAAATGGAATGGGAGAAGGAATAATGAAAAGAGGAAGGGAGGAAGGGAAGGAGAGAGGGAAGAAAGAGGGAAGGAGGGAGGGGAAAATTCGGTTCAACAGGTCATAGGAACATTAGTCTGTCAATCAGGAGGAAGACAAGATGGATGCCATGCCTCACTGGAGCCTCGTTGAAGGGGTCTGAAATCTGAAATTTCGCTTTTATCGTCTGTATTTTGTTCAAATGTGTGTGTGTGTGTGTGTGAACTTGAGTATTTCTAAGTAGGCTGCAGTGAAGCAGGGCCTCTCCATCTTGTTGAGGAGTTTTTTTTTTCCTTAAAATCAGGTCAGGAACAGCAGTGCAGACTGCAGAACATGGAGCTGATAGTGGTGATCAGACTAACCTGCTCTCTTTCTCCCTCCATCAATAGTATCCCATGTGACTGTTTAATCAGTTTCAGTTTGTATCACTGTTGTTCTTTCCTTTCTCTCCTTATCTTCTTCTTTCTGTCATATTCTGTCTGTCATTCACAAATATTACAGGATACAATCAGATATAGTTATTTATTTATAGAGGAAATTGACTGATTGCATCACAAATTAAGGAGAATTTTCCTCCTTTCCTCCTTCGTATGCCATAAAGAAAATATTGTTTTTTTGTCTTCCAACCCCTCAGCTTAGAATACTACCTACTATATAGGCTGCAGACAACAACAGACATTGCATCACTATCAGTCCCACGCTGCATAAAAAGACGTTGTTGTTTTAGTATGTTATCAAACCACGCATCACTCGACGCTGGCAGCCAAATCACCAGCAAACAGGAGAAAAGCTCCTCACGTGGGTTAGGGAGGCAGGATTAGTCGGGTTAGACACAGCTGCCTGGCAATAATCAAACTCTTTGATCGATCAAGGATTGGGAACAAGATAAAATGAAGCTCACAAAACAGCATTCAACATGCACAGGCAGAGCATGCATAAAAGTCACGTTCACACACACACACACACACACCGCTGACCCTACTGACAAAGCAGCCATTGTGAACACTCAGCTTGGGAAAATTCCTGGAAGAGCAAGTCTCGACTGGACTGCTTTGTAGCAAGATATCATCAAATAAATATTTTCCATTTCATAGACAGAACACTGAAAAACATCTTAGTTCCCTTGTGGTGCACTCAGTACAACACGTAGAGGAGATTAGCTTCTTAGAGCTGAGGGGTACTGTAGAATCGGGTGATAATTGTCTTTGCTTTAAGTGAAGCCAAAACAACTCAATCGCCCCCTGGTGACTGGTTGCAGTATAGGTCATAAATCCCACCCCCTCTATGTTAGCAGATGGGGCATTGGTCACACTAAAATTGGTTTCTGTCATTTTAGGTAGTTCTTATCACGCTGATATATGTTCAAGTGTTCATTTTTCTAATGGGTTTGGTTTTAATTAGTTATTTGATGCTATAAAAAGGGGGTGAGACGTCATGATTGACAGCTGTGATTGCTACTCTGAGTGAAGTAGTCACGCAGCCGGAGGCTCAGGAAATGTACAAAAGAGGAGATGTAACTTTAACTTTCCATAACCGTCACAAGTAATAGAACATATGTCAACTGGATCATAAATGTAGTTATAGAGATATTACGGTTAGCTGTTGTGTCTTTCTAGCCAAACAGCTACTGTGGAGCTAACGTAGCAGCTAGGTGGCTCACGCTAGCAAACTACGGCCGTGCTCGGCTCGTGATTGGCTCGGGTGTGTGGATGGGACCTCGATATCACGTCTACAGCCTACCGATCACTACTGCGCAGATTCTGGCTCCAAAATAACGTCAAAATGTTAAGATGGCAGCTCCCGCAACCAGGATACGTTGGCTTCACTTTTGTACAGTGGGAGGAAGTGGAGACGCGTCGTCCATCTATATATACAGTCTATGATTTGTTACTATGAGTGACTTCCTTCAAAGTAACACAGTCATTTGATTAATTGTTGATATAATAATATTGATAAGTGCAGCTTTAAGTTACATTTGTTCTATAGATAATTTATGACAATGTTCTCAGTCACGTTTCCAAGCCCATGTGTTCAAAATGGCTGCCATGTGAAGTAGGACAATTAGCACTGAAACCATTTAATACCAAAACATTTTCAATCATACAATAAAAAAAAAAACAGGAAATAGCTGGAATTGAGCGTAAACTTGATATACGAACATCCACACACATAAACACACACAGGCATGCAACAGAGCCTGAGAGTGCGAGAGGGCAGCAGTCCTGTACAGTGTAGTACAGTACAGGGAAGTTGTAGTTCTGATGGCGTCAGAGTACACAGAAACATGTAGTTCTCATATTCGGCCATCAGACGACGCCAGTACCAACCTCCAACATTAAATTACTGTGCCTCACATAAATATTGTCCCCATGCACTCTCATTGGACTCTGGAAGGCAGACATACAGTAAAAAAAAAATGAAATGGAGAAAATTAATTTAAAAAATAGAAATAAAAAGAATGAACTTTTGTTTTAACTCTTCAAAATAAAACAAAATCTGGAACAAAAATAAAACCATTGAATGAAATAAATGATAAATCATTAAATAAATCAGAATAAAATAAATAAATGGAGTATAAATAAATAAATAAATAGGAAAAAACTGGCAGTGATACGGCCAACATGTCTCAATGAAGGCTGGAAGATGGGTACAAGCACAAATTAACAACATTTTGGTATTATTCTTTGAGTGTAATGATGCTAGCACTCGTACCCATGTTGCCACATAAAAAAAATCCAAAGAAACACAAACCAACAAACCCCCAATGTGCTTTCAGGGAAACCCCAAAGTAATGGTAAACCACAGATAAGAACCAGAAACCAAACTGAAACTGTGAAACCACAGCAGAGCAACCGAAAGTGAGGATTTTGGGTGAAAGTGCCCATTCAGGATCAGTTTTTGCACTCAGCCCGATCTGAAAACAAATGTATAACTTTATACCATCAGTTGTCAATAAAAATATTCAAATGTTTTTGTTTTTACAAACAGATTGGGTCTTTAGTAGTTTCAAAAACTGACTCTGCATCATGATGTTAACTTAGGGCAACTTCACCCTAAAAAGAGACGTGAACCAAACCAAACAAACCAAACCAACGCGTGCCGAGCAAATGATTGACAGACCAAATAAAACAATCAAACATCCAATAATCATGTGTGAACCTGAGAGAGGACGAGCTCACTGGCTCCGAGTGACTGTTGATGGGGGTGAAGTCAGGGAGAGAGTAAGGACAGGTTAGGTTGCGTGCTCCACTGCACCATAAAACCATTTCCCCTTCAATATCTAGATCTTTAGCAAGAAAATTTGCGAAGCATGCTGGGTAAAGGCAGACCCTACAGACCTGGGTGGGCGAGGCCTCCGTATCACCAGGGCTTAAGTCCACCTCCTTAACCTTCAATGTCGTTGTCATGGCGATGACAAAATGAGTAGGGGTAGGGGGCACGAAGAAAGAAAAATGTGAAATGGATGATGGGGAAAAAGCTGGTTTCTTCTCCCCCACCAGCAACCTTATGGTGTCAGGGAGCACTACTGGTCATGTGACCTTCGCACCACAGGAGCAGTAACATGAAAGGAGTCTGATAAAGGGAGGCAGCAGGTGCTACTGACTGCACTCATCGTATATTACAAGAAGATTCAGAGTCTGTGTCGAAGTAGATTTCTACCATATGATGCACATATAGTTACGGTTTTCCTAAACAACTTTTTATGTACAGCATTCCTGTCTGGAAAACAGCTGACGAGTCTACAATACTGTGTTACATCCACTGTATCTACCACAAGTAAAATGCCACTTCTACTATAGTTCCTGTGTAGGTTTTTAAGGACACAAAATGCTACTTTGTATTCAAATAGGATGATTATGGAACTATTCTCCTGGTGCTACAATGTTCTCCAGCTTTTACTTTAGTAGACTGATAGTTACTCTGGCATTTAGGCACAATATGTCAGTATTATTTCCAAACAGTCTTTTGATCACATGTCTGTTCCACCTGCATCCACAGCTACATTTTCCAAGAAAACGCCAAAAAGGCCACCACAAAAACGCCGTTAAAAACAAAGCCAACAACGGACGGGGGTTGAGGAGGGAGTCCTGAACCTCAGGGATCAGGTGATACACTGTTTACTCTTAACACACATCCATTAGCAATAATATAATAATCAATAAGCTTTCAGTGCTACAAGGTTGAGCAAACTACTCTATCTGCATGTACAGTTATAACATCTAATAAACAACTAAGCTTTCAGTGCCGCCCTTTTCTTTGCACTACAAAGGCAAAACATAGCAGCTGAAAATTTTGTCAAAAATAAAATTATTTTCTGGCTGAAGTGCTTATTTTTCTTACATATTATTAGGGCTGCACAATTAATCGAACATTTTTAATCAATTTTTAAATTAATTATTGCCATTTTTCAGTGAAAATGAGAATAATAATGTAAATACTGTTCCATCTAATATCACAAAACATATCGTAATTGCAATATCCATCTAAATAATCGGAATTAGATATTTTTCTCAAAATCGTGCAGCCCTAAATATTATCAATTTATAATGCTGCTTCATTTGATGAGAGACATTCATCTGCTGAGTGCCTCTTTGAGCATGACAACTACTAACAACTCATTTTAAAGCTTTTGAAACAACTCTGAAAAAGTGCGTTTTGCGCATCACTACATGTTATTGTTTTTTTGCCATCCTGCAACTCTTTCCTTCCCTAACAGTCTCTGTACAGTATTTATATATCTCAATATACCTAATATCTTTTCTCTATATTAACAACATCATATTTTCTCTATGTCAACATTATGTATCCTTTATAAACTCTCTTTAGTAGTTCAGTATTTGTTTTAATACTTTGCGTAATCTTACTTATTCTAATCTTATTATAAACAATACAGTGAGGTTTGGCAGGGTGCAGGGATGGTGAGCAAACATAAAATATTTAGGGTAAAGGACGAGGTGGTGGTGGTGGCGGGGCTGAATGTACAGACATACAGTTTACATATTCAAACAAAGAGGAGGTGAAAGGACAAGGGAGCGGTAGAGGGTGTATTTAAGCAGCGGGATCGCACATCTCTTGCGTCCAGGTAGCGCTCGTGTGAGCGTGGTGCCTGATGCGTGGAGGCGTGTGCGTCGGTGTGAGAGGAAAGCTTAACTGATCCTCGGACCGATCATTTGGCGTTTCTGTGATAAACACGGGCAAAACTGCCTTCCGTTGATTGGAGACCACTTTCTCTAGGTAACACAGGGTCAGGCCGAGGGGTGTGGCTAAAATCAGGGCCAAGACCAAGGACTGGCTCGCCGTCAGCATCACGGCCAATAGGAAGACGACTAGCAGGCAGGGCAGGAACAGAGGGGAAGGGTTTAGGAGGTAGCGATGTATGGATGGTGTTAGGTTGGAGGAAGAGAGGGAGGAGAGAGATGGGACAGAAAAGAAATAAGAGGGAAGGGAGGAGAAAGAGGGGAGGGAGGAAAAGGAGGAGACGATTGGAGGACAGGGAAGAGAAGAAATCGAGGGCAGATGTAGTCGTGCTGGGCGCCAAAGAACAGCAGGAACTAAACTCATAACTTTAGTAGGCAGATGGCTCGTAATGAACGCCACAAAACGAGTCAATTTGAATGCCAAACGGTTAAGAATTTGACGTAATCTGGGTGTAACGATACATTCTGGAGCGCTGACTGGCAGCTTGGACGCGGCGGGAGTAAAAAAGCTCGGTTTCTTTGTTAATCCTGAAAATAGCTTTGTGGGCAGACACCTGTTTCCATTCTTCCCCCAAACAGAGAGAAAACACAGGATGAATGAAACATATTTAACCACACCCCTCAGAGAGAACCGGCTCCACCAATTTGGCAGTCCAGCTGTTGCTTTGGTTTCAGCCTGGCCGCCCTCCTCAACTACGATAACCTCTGATGTTTGGGAGCTTGTGATTGGGGAAGGAGGGTTTTGTGCGAGGTGTTCGACATCAGCCAGCGGCTGGTCGGAGAAAAGAGAGAAGGTGTTTGAGGGGAGGGCCCAGAGCGCGTGCGATGCGGTCGCGTCGTCGATAAGGTCGTCGTCTTCGGAAATGTCTGACAGGCCGTGGTCGAGCTCGGAGATGGTGTCGAGGGACGGGGGGAGGGAGGAGAGGGAGGATGACGAGGAGAAGGAGAGAGGAAACATGAAGATTGACTGATGGAGGAGGTGAGTTGCAGGAGAGAAGAACACACACAAGGAGAGAGGAAGAAGGAAAGGACACATAGAGGAGACAGAGTGGGTGGGAAAAGAAAGTAGAGACCCGTGCAGACACACATCCACAAAGTGTACAACAAGCAGTGAGGAAGTAAAATAAGTTAAACATACAACAACCGACGCATTATGCATATCAAATATCATTTCATGTTTTCATGAAGTGATGACAAAATGCAAGAGGGAAGTGATAAAAGCAAAAATAAAGAAGGGGAGTGTGTGAATGAAAAAAAGAGAGAGGGAAAGAGACATAACATTAGTCAGTGAACAACACACCAAAAATAGGTTAAAAGTGAACACAGGGTTGAGCACAGTGCAGAGTACAGTTGTGTGCAGAAACGGTGTCAACGGGGTGCCGCCACTTGACGAAGAGGTCAATCCCACAGTGCGAGGGGAGGGAGGAGAAAAGGGAAAGTGGGGAGGTGGAACAGGAGGCATGCATAACATACAGTAATACTCTATATATACTAAGTAGTGGTGGGCATAGATCCCTGATAAGGTACAGGATACTCTTTAGGAGACAGCAGAGTCGTGCCAGAAGATGTCAATGTCGTGTCAAATCGTGTACACCTGCCTGGCAGCCTATAATAGCTGCTCTATAGTTATGTTAAGACCCAAAGGAAACCATTAAAATGAAGATAATCATATGTATCCAGTAAGCATCAAATGAAGATGTGAAACTTTCTCTTGTCAGTCTTGTTGGTCACGCACATATTCACATGTTAAGGGGACAAAAGAGTGAGGATGCCTCCTTTGATCCTAGAGGAGGCAACGTTAAGTATCTAATGTATCCTGTGAAAACAGAAATGACATTATCATAGGACATCTGCATCTATAGTTGTTTTAAAGTCTCAGTAGAAACCAGATAAAAGCACTATAAGCTTCCCAAAAAACCCCGGTCAGCTAGTCAGCTAATCACTTCACCTCTTCAATCACTGCCTATACGTTGAGTACAAGCTTTATGAGGCGTTGGGTTGGTGTAGAAATAACAGCAAACTTTGTGTACCATTTCATTGTTCTAACACAAATTGAAGCTACGACCCACTGTGTTTGTCCTCACACGTGTACAACTTCAGATGTGAGACAAGCCCACAGGGAAGTTCTTTGCACACCAAGTCTGTCATCCGATAAAAACACGTTACGCACAGATAGCTCGCACACTGAGTCTAATGCGTTTTATTATTCTATTTGTTGGTAAAATTCGCAATTTTTAAATTCAGCATCTCTGTATTCCTTTATTTCTTTATCGTAAAGTGCTTTGTGCTGGGAGACAAAGTGAATTTTTTATCAGATGCCATTTTGGATGATGACATTTACACGGATGGTGGCTCTGAGTGGTCAAACAACCCTCCTTTGGATTTTGACGGATATGAAAAAAAACACAGAAAATCTAACCTGTTCCGAAAACTCTAATGACGGACAAAAGTTTTGGAGTTGGTGTGTAAATGTGATTGAGACAACGTGAGGTCATATTCAATTTCTAATGAAAAATTTGGACTTGGTGTGCAAAGGCCTTAATACTGCTGCATGACTCTTCATATTATTACAATATTAGCATACCAACCCAGGAAAAATGCATGTAGTAGTTATGTTAATAAATTGTTTACTTGTACACACTCTTAAGGACACGTGAATGCAAAATTCGAGATGCTTGTATACACTAGGACGAGCCAAAAAGGGCACAGCTACAAAACATGTTGATTTTTCCATCGCCCACGTATATAATGTCTCTCTCTTTGATGCACAAACACATAAACAGTTCCTGCGGGACAATATGAGCCTCCAAGCAATAACATAATGGCAACAACAAAGAAACAAAGAAAGACTCGCTGCCTAACATTAATATATATTTCTTTTCTTTCCTTCTTTTTCTGTGTACACAAATGCATTTATCCACACATGACAAAAACATCATACACACCTTAGAGTCAGAGTGGAGCTCCAGGTGGGGATCACGTCCGTTCTCAGATGTGGCTTCAGTTATGCTGATCACCGGTGCTAATGAATGAGAAAATAAAGACACAAAATAAATTAATAAAAAAATAAAACATAACGTTCAACTTCTAAATTCAACACACAATAAAACTGAGTGAGTCCTCGAATGACAGAAGATGTATTTTCTTGTTCAGTTTAAGGTCACTGGTTTGTTTTTCTCCTGGGACAAAAAACACTTTCTACACATGAAGGTCAGATTGTAGCTACTATTGTAAAAAGTAGTAGGGATGCACCCATCTTTTCAATTCAATTATACGTTTATATAGTATAAACATTATATACTGGGATTTAAATTTCTGTTTTGACCAATTTGGCGCTGCATTAAAAAGGTTTACACTTGAATTGTAATTTCTGTTAATTTTGAAAACATTTTTACCAAGTTGCTGGTGCATGATTTATTATTTTGATAATAAATAACAATTCAGTACATTTATATCTATGTATTTATTTGTTACATTTTGTTTTACAAAGTTAGGATAGCAATTTTTGAGGCTAAGGAAGTAGAGCGGCTCGTCCACTGATCGGAAGATTGGAGATTCGATCCCCGGCTCCACAAGTGTCCTTGGGCAAAATAGCGAACCCCAAATTGCTCCCATTACCAAGTCCATTATTTAAACACCGGTATCAAATCGGTACTCGGTATCGGCAGATAACCAAAGCCTAGGTATTGCAATCAGGACCGAAAAAGCCAGATCAGTGCATCACTAGTAAAAAGACTTAATTTGAGGTATAAAACTGCAACAACTTAACAAGGTTGATGTCTTGCAGTGGAACTATGTGTCCAGCAGGGGGTAATGTAAGATAGTGGAATGACCTGACACATGTGAAACAGCGGTGCACAGCTGCATGAAGTGGGATCTGTAAACGAAAGCTGGGAAAAACGATGTGTACTCTTTTTCCCCAAACAATAAAATATGTATTTGATGTGGCAACGGCTCAATGAAAATATGAATTAGCAACAATCTTATGCAGAAATTAAAAATGCATTAGTAAATGATTAAATGCGATCACTGCTCAGCCATCTCTCTGTGCTGTATCTACATGCTGTGTTGCTTTCATTGTGAAGTCCTTTTTTTTTTCTTTTTAGATACACAAAACATTCTTTCTTTCCATCTCTTTCTCCGTCTCTCACTGTGTGACAGGAAACATATGCTGCAGCTATTTCCTGTATCTGGTCAGACACTAGCATTTCACATCCAAACACACACACAGAAACACACACATACACACACAACCGCATGCAAACCCTCCACCCACGACCCCCACTTCCATCTGCCAGTCATTCCTCTCACTCTCTCTTTTCATCCATCTGTCTGTCCACTCATTCAATATTGTTAAATGTGTGTTACCTCCATCCAGACTGCGGCTGATACGTTTGGATGAGGTGCGTTCAAAGTTGGGCGCGGGTCGGTCTATGAGGGAGCTGGCCACGCGGGTCTGGGCCTGGGTTCGCCCGCTGTAGCGGAACTTGGAGCCCAGAGTCAAGAAGCGGGCCTTGGTGGGAGGTTCTGGTGCGTTTAACCTACAGAGAAGAGACAAAGATGGATGGAGGGAGGGAGGGGGAGAAAGGAAGATGGAGAAATGGTGAAAAGGAGCGTGAATTTTAAAACATCTTTCATAGTGCTGTGAAAGTTAACGCGATAATAACGTGTTAACGCGTTTTTGTAGCAGGCTCAGTTTTAAAGCTAGAGTGGAGATACTGGCATCAGATGAAACTAGAAAACCAAAGGAATTGGTCCACTGGCAGCTTATCGTGAAGGAGGCTAACTAATGTTCCAAAGTTACTCTAGACTTTGGGGAGGAAAAACTGTCATGGCCATTTTCAAAGGCGTCCCTTGACCTTGACAAGATAAGAATGAAAATGGGTTCTATGGGTATCCACGAGTCTCCCCTTTACAGACATGCCCACTTTATGATAATCAGGCTAGTCAAATCAACACACTGACAGCTGTTGTTGCCTGTTAGACTTGAGTTTGCTATGTTATGATTTGAGCATATTTTTTATGCTAAATGTAGTACCTGGGAGGGTTTCTGGACAATATTTGTCATTGTGTGTTATTAATTGATTTCCAGTAGTGTATATATATATATATATATTAAATGTGTGTTACCTCCATATATATATATTTGCATAAAACAAGCATATATGCCCACTCCCATGTTGATAGGAGTATTAAATACTTGACAAATCTCCCTTTTAGGTACATTCTGAACAGATAAAAAATGTGCGATTAATCATGATTAACTATGGACGATCATGTGATTAATCACGATTAAATAGTTTAATCAATTGCCCTAGTTTTTCAAGATACTTTAACAGTCACAGCTATATGCGCATGTGCAAGAGAGGCAAAAATGCTTCCAGGCAGCTCTTTCCTCAACAGGATATTAAAGCTTATTCCTCTCTTCTCTTACACACACACAGACATACAAACACGGCACACACATGTGCCGACTACAAAAGCAACAATGACGAGCACCTGCTTCATCTTTTGTGTGCATTATTGTGTATGTTTTGCCCCCGGGGCATCAGACTGGTTAAAGAACCACAAGCTACAGAGATCCAGCCTTTTATTGAGCCCAATAAAGGACAGATTCATTCATTGAACGTTACCTAACAAGATGTGTCGTTCACTCTAAACTACAATCCCCTGTGCATACACAGCAGGTCGTGTTTTGCTTCCTAGTGTGTATTTCTACCTGAAGAAACTGTGATTCTCCACGCAGACTTTCCACAGCTTTTTGGCAGATCGATGATTCTGGAGTTTGAATCCCACCGTGCTCTCAAACTGCTCCGTCTATGAAAGAAACATTGACATTTTATCCAAATATGTACAGTATGTTATGAGTACTCTGCTATGTAAACACCGCAGAGATTAATTTCTTGTACTGCATTCCTTTTGCGTAGTAAATCTCAGTATTTACAGTGTGCCTGAGTGTCTGGGTACATACCTCTCCTGGTCTGATCTTAATGTAGAAGTTGTTCCTCTTGTATGAAATCTTGAGGATTTTGGGCCAAGCGAAGCGATTTATCCGGAGCCGGTCTTTGTAAACCAGGAGTCCGTTGGCGCACACGCCTAGCATGATGTCCACGCCCTCAGAGTCCTGTAATAGTCAAGATTCAAATGTATAAAACAACACATTTGATTAGGAATCTCCGTGAAACATCTGTATATGCCGCCAGTCTGAATCAGATCATACTGTACACATCAATTGATTTTTTAAAGTAGTCTGCTTAAGGTCAACAGAAACTCAATTACCACACACACACACACTGTCATTCAGCACAACTCTAACATGGTTAGCTGACAGACTGACTCACTGACAAAGCTTTTAAGTCCAAGGCCATGTGGTAATGGTAAGGGAGGTATTGATTACAGTAGTAAATTTACGCAGGGAAAAATCTGTCAGGCTAATGGAGGAGGATGCACTATGTTGATAATGGACAGTTTGTCTGGGACACACAAACATGTCACATGTTCTTAACATGCTGTCAGCTGCTCGTCGATCTCCGTGTTCCTGCTCGAGATACATTTTAGCACTTTGGCTTGGACATATTGACGAAACGGATGTAGTAGGAAAACAATCTGCCACTTGCTTTTTAGGGGTTGGGGGAAAAAATCGATACAGCATAGTATCACGATATTTTGCAATATGCAATATTGTATTGATAGACGGACGTCAAGTATCAATCTTTTATTATATAAACTATTAATATTGCAAATACAATGTAGTCTCTAATCAAAACTAGGGCTGTCAAAGTTAACGCGATAATAATGCGTTGCGATTTTTAGGTTGTAGCGGGCTCAGTTTTAAAGCTACAGTAAAGATACTGGTATCATATGAAACCAGAAAACCTAAGGAATCCATTGTCAAATCCATTGGCAGATAAATAACGCTACAAACTTAAGCTAAACTTTGACAAGGAAAAACTGGCATGGCCATTTTCAAAGGGGTCCCTTGACCTTTGACCTCTACATATATGAATGAAAATGGGTTCTATGGGTACCCACGAGTCTCCCCTTTACAGACATGCCCACTTTATGATAATCACATGCTGTTTGGGTGGGGCAAGTCAGCACACTGACTCACTGACAGCTGTTGGCCTGTTGGGCTTGAGTTTGCCCTGTTATGATTTGAGCATATTTTTTAATGCTAAATGCAGTACCTGTGAGGGTTTCTGGACAATATCTGTCATTGTTTTGTGTTAATTGATTTTCAATAATAAATATATACATACTTTTGCAGAAAGAAAGCGTATTTGCTCACTCCCTTGTTCATAAGCGTATTAAATACTTGAGAAAATTCCCTTTAAGGCACATAAGGTAAATATTTGAATCGGTTGACAGCCCTTAACATAGAAATATAGTGCATTTGTGTTTGTTCAATGTGATTCTGATAATTTAGTATGACTGAAAGGGCTCTTTTTGGGGCCTTGAGGGTTATGAAACTTGCACAACAAATTAATGGCACTGGACAGAAATAGATCTGCCCCTTGAATTCCCACAACTTTGGTATGCCAGAGAAAAAGATTTGCAACATTTGAAATGCTCCCTCTCTCTGCTGCTGCTCTCATCTTTTCCCCCGGTGCTTCTCTGTGTTGCAAACAAGTGGAGCATGCCCTTAAAGGGGACTCGCCTCTTTCTCTCTTTCAAGGATCTGTCCCCGTCTCACTCTAACCTCATCTCTGTCCGTTATGTCTTTGTCTCCTCTGCATCCTCCATCTCACATCCTCTCTTTCTATTTTCAGACTCCCTCTCTCCCTCTCTCTCTCCTCTCTCATGCATATTTCCTCCTTTTTTTCTGCCCGTCTTGCGCCGAGACACACAAAAATACTCAGCTACACATGGAAACATGCACGCACTCTGCTGATGACCTGCTATCCCAATGAGAGAGACTGGCTGTTCCCATGGCAATGGCCTCCCTCCCTGAGTGTTTGTACAGCTGACACACACACACACACACACACACACACGCACACGCACACACGCGCAGTGACACAAACATGCAGACACCGACACACATCAAAGAAACTGTGCTAATCCCCTGATGTCAACAACAATTGAGAGGAGAAGAGAGGAGAGGAGAGGAGAGGAGAGGAGAGGAGAGGAGAGGAGAGGAGAGGAGAGGA